>JAMYXO010005080.1:0-16152 GCA_033310375.1 Conus canariensis | reverse complement strand
GCTTTACAAGTTGTTTTCCCCCGTCCGGTAATATAATTTTTTGAATTGCCCGTTTTTTGCTTTAAAAATCCCCAAACAATAAAAAACATTCCCTTTGGTAGAAAAATGTTTGTTTGTTTTTTCCACTTTCCCAAATCCCGTACCGTATTATCACGTCCAAAAGGGACAAAGTTTCAGGGGGGATTAAAAAAAACATATAAAATATAAAAAACCCCAAACCGATGAGGAAGTATCAAGTTTCGTCATTTGGGGGGAAAAAAAAATTTAAACCCAAAAAACAAATGTCAAAATTTAAATCTTGGGTAAAACTTGATTGCGTTCGTAGTTCTTTTTAAATAAAACTAAATTTTCCCCCCTGAGCACGGGGGGCCCTTTTTCCCCGTTTTTTCCTGCATTTAAGGGAACACCGGGGAAAATTGGTTTTAAAGATATCTTTAAAATTCTTTTTCGTTCAAGATGAGTTTCTTGTAATATTACTATGTCATTTTTCAGAACACATTCTGTGTATTTCTTCTTAAAAAAATTTTTTTTAATTACTATCATCGTTTTTCTCCCTAAATCCTTTAATGTTCCACAAAAAATATTTTAAACTTTTTTTCTGTACCTTTATTGTTAATTTTGAAAAACCAGTGTTTTTTAAAATTTTTTTTTATTAAAAACAAAATTTTCCCAAAATGTGTTTTTAAACTCAAGTGAAAAGGAATAAAGTAAAAATTTCTAACATTTAATTCAAAGAAGGCATTATTGGTGCTATGTAGACTGACACTGTTTTTAAATAATGTCAAAAAAATTTTATTCGAAAATTTTTTTTTTTTTTTTTTTGGATGAAAATTTGTCTAAAAGAAGTTTTAGTTCTCAGTTGCTCTGGTTTCCCGAATCAAAATTTCCCCAAAAACGGTTGTTTTTGTACTCGTTCCAATCGTTTTGGGGAGCTGTTTTCGGTTTGCCCGGGGAAATCCTTGTATTTGGGCCCCTTGTTTGTTTAAGTGCTTGTTTTGATAGTCATTTTGGTCAGTCCGGTGTGGTACAGTTGCTGTTGGTCTTTCCCGGAGATCCGGGGTAGTTGTCCCCTTGTTTTTACCCCTTTTCGCCGTTGTATCGGTTTTTTTGTAAGGGCTGTTGTAGTCGTAAAGGGCCCTGCCTGTCTGATTTTGGCTGAAAGCGCTGGTGGGGTTCCGCCTTGTCGACGTGTGTGTGGTTTTGGGGTGTTTGTGGTGTGTGTGTGTGTGTGTGTCAGAGAGAGAGGAGAGAAGAGGGGGGAAGAGAGGGGGGTTCCGCATGGATGCATGCTTTGGTAGGCGGTCCCCCAACAGAGCGGTTCAGTAAAACGTTAGTGAGAGCGGTCCAACCCGCACCCTGCGAGGTCCTTGCCTGGCTCTCCATCCCTAGGTGTTGAAGAATCCCATACTCAGGATTCTAAAAGATAAAATTAAAAAAAAAACCCCAATCGGAGCGGGGGAGCTAATTTTCTACCTTTTAAATAAAAAAGCCACGGATTTAATCCCCCTTTAGTGAGTTCATATAAATTGCACCTTTGGGGGGGGGGGGGGGGGGGGGGGGGGGGGGCTAAAGTTTTTGGCAGGAAAGAAATTTTACAAAACTATTTAGTGGTAAAAATTCTTTTTTTCAATTTACCTGTCAAAAAATGCGTGCATATGCGAGGATGGGGGAATTTCCCAGCCTCCCGAAGACAAAATTATGTTGCCTTGCACCGCGGGGGTGTCCGTGTTTCAACCCTTCCAAGTTTGGGTACTTTGGGCCCGTGAGTTTTGGGGTTTTTCGTGGGCATTTTTAGTGACTCAGTGTTTAAATCTCTTCAAATGATTAAGAACAGGCATTGTAGTACATTTCTCGCAAATGAATTCAACATGAAAAAGTTTTTGTTCATTATTAAAAACAAGTTTTCGCCAATAAAGAGTTTTTTTGCTTATTTTGCGTGGCATTTTGGGAAAAAAAAATCCAACCCCCTTTATCTTTTTAAATTTGTGTTTGTGGTAAAAAAAAACAGAATGAACAAAAAAAGGGGTTTTTTCTCTCTCCCGGCAATATGTAGCAGTGTCTCTTTCGAAAATTTTGGGTTTCCCCTTTTACTTGTTTTTGCAGATACAGGATCATTTTCCTCCTCTTTTCCCGTCACAAAAAGGAAAAAAATTTTCCACGAATTCCCTTGCTTTTGGACCATTTCTTTGCTTTTTTTGGATTCTCCGCAAAAAAAATTTCAGTATCACATGGGCCTTTTTTCTTAATTTTCTCTCTCTCCTCTCTCTCTTCTCTCTCTCTACTCTCTCTCTCTCTTCTTCTTCTTTTTCGTCTTTTTTTTTTCTGCTTCTTTTCTTCTTTTTTGCTTTTGCTGCTGCTGTGTTTTCTTTAAAATTTGTTCATTCTTTTTTGGGGAAGAAAAAGACGGAAGGAGGGTTGTCAAAATCTGAGACTGTGTTTCTGCCCCTCAAGAGATTTTCTTGAAAAGGTTTTGTTTTTGTACTCCCGTTTTATAGAACAGGGGGTCCCTTTGGGAAGGGGGGAACGAAAGAAATGTGTGTTTTTGTGGTGTTGGGGTGTGTGGTGTGGTGTGTGTTTTGGGTTGTGTGGGTGTGCCCGTCCGTCCGTGGTAAAAAATGTGTTCCCTCGCTCCAGAAAAAAAAACGGGGCCCGATTTTTCTAAAAATTTTTGTAGTTTTTTTATTAGGCCAAAGATGTTTCCCCGATGTGTTATTTTTACCGTTAAAACCGTTATAACGGCTGTAAGGCCTGTAACGGTTTTTCTTCTTTATGGAATATCTCAGAAAGTACTTGGCCGTTCTTTCTAAAAAATCAACAGGTATGTTCTTAGGGGTTTAAACGGATGATCCCCGATGTTTTAGTTTACCGTTATGGCCCTTTTACAAACGGCCTGAAAAAGGGGTTTTTTTTTTCCCCGGATCTTTTTGTAAAAATTAGCGGGTATTTTTCATTTATGGGTTAGGGATGTTTTGCCCAAATGTTTCATTTTCCCGAAAATAGCCGTTACTAAGGGGTAAAACGGCCCTTAAAGGGTTTTCTTTTTTTTGGAAATCGGGGAAAGCACTTTGTCGATCTTTCTAAAAAATTTGTGGGTATTTTCCCTTTTTGGGGTTTCACGGATGATCCCCGATGTTTTAGTTTACCTTTATGGGCCTTTTCCCTAACGGCTATAAGCCCAAAAACGGTTTTTCTTCTTCGGGGAAATTACTCTTAAAGTTTTTGGGCCAATCTTTCTAAAAAATTTGTAAGTATGTTCTTTTATGGGGACGGTGTTGCCGACGTTTTAGTTTACCTTTTGGCCGTTACAAACGGCTTAACGGCAATAACTTTTTTCCCTTTTTTGTGGAATTTTCCCCAGAAAGTATTTGGGGTGATCTTTTAAAAAATTTGAAAGAAATGTTCTTTTTTGGGCGACGGATGATCCCCGACTTTTTATTTTTCCGTTAAAAGCCGTTACAAAACGGCTAAAAAGGGACCCAAAAACGGTTTTTTTTTTTTTTAGGGAAAATATCTCAGAAAATACGGGGCCCGATCTTTTGAAAAATTTTTGGGGTATTTTTCTTTTAGGGATCAGGGGTGATGCCCGTTGTTTTTTTTTTCGTTTGGGCCTTTTCTAAGGGGCTGTAACGGTTTTTCTTTTTCCCGGGATCTCTGTAAAAATTTAGAAGGTAGGGTTCACAAAGGGTTCAAATGATGCCCGATGTTTCAGTTTACCGTTATAGCGTTACTAAGGGTTTTTGGGGCCCAAAAAGGGTTTTTCTTCTTTAGGGGAATATTTTCAAAAAGCCTTTGTCGTTTCTTTCTGAATATTTGTGGGGTATGTTCTTTTTGGGTCCGGTGTTACCCGATTTTTTAGTTTACCGTTATAGCCTTTACTAACGGCTAAAAACTGCCCAAAACGGGTTTTTTTCTTCGTGGAATATCTCAGAAAGTATTTGGCCAATTTTCTGAAAAATGTGTGGTATGCCATTATGGCCGACGGTGATGCCCGACATTTTAGTTTACAGTTATACCCGTTACAAACGGCTGAATTTTCTAAAAAATTTGTAATTTTTGTTCTTTTAGGGGTAACGGATGATGCCCGACTTTTTTAGTTTCCCGTTATAGCTGTTACTAACGGCAAAACCGGCCAAAACGGTTTTTTCTTTTTTTTTATGGAATATTTTTGAAGTAGGGGCCCCGATATTTTTTGGAAAATTTGTAGGTATTTTTCTTTTAATGGGTCACGGATTATCCCCCGATGTTTAAGTTTCCGTTATACCCTTTACAAAAGGGCCTATAAGGGTTTTCTTCTTCTTTAGGGGAAAAAACCCCTCAAAAAAGTACTTGGCCAATCTTTCTAAAAAAAATTTTTTTAAGTATGTTATTATAGGTCACAGATGGGGCCCGATGTTTCCCCAAAATAGCCATTCCTAACGGTTTAAACCCCCGTCCACGAGGGTTTTTTCCTTTTATGGAATATCTCACGCGTATTCAGGATAAACGGGGAGTACGTTTATATGTTTTTTTTTTTTTTTTTTTACACGAAAGGAGACACTTCCTTAACGGAAACGCCCTTTTTGGGTCGGGGCGAGGTGAAAACCAGGCTTGGTAGTTTTACCCGAATTTTCCTTCAAATTACGGCTGGTCAGTAAAGGGGCCTTTGTGGCTGGCAGATAAAGAGGGCGGGTTTAGGCTCAAGTTCTCCGTTGACGTTTGGGGGGTTGAAGGCGGGTTCTTCGCCGGTAAACAAAAAGGGGGCCAAGTGTCATTGTCAGAAGGCGTCTTCAGAAGGGTCTGCATCTTTGATGAATGGGGAGAGACGTCTTTTTTCTGGAAATTTGGGGAAAAAAAAGGGTTGTTGGGGTGAGTAGATATGACCCCGCTTATAGTGCCAGCACTTTTCGAAATTGATGTACATTCCATCACAGGAGATCCGTTTTTTAAAAGTTTTCCCAATGATTTTTGTCTTTGCTGCCAAGGAGGTTCGGTGTTTTCTGAACGTCGACAAGGCAGTTTCGTCCACTTTAAAAGATTTTTGCTCCATCAAACTGGAAAACGGTTTAATCAGGCTGTCAACAAGATTATAAAAAAAAAAAAAAAAAAACAACAACAAAAACAAAACCCAAAACACCAGTAGGCCCAAAACTTTCAGGGATTGAATTCTGGTGCTCGGGTGAGTGTTGGGCGCATAAGGCTGCCTCAGTGAAATGTCTTTGTGCCCCCGCCCTTTAAGACTTTTTTAAATCATCCATGCCAGGAGTTTTTCCCCCTTTCTATTTCCCCGGGAAAACCGGGGGGTTTTTTATTGGATAGGAAAAACATTTTCACAATTTTTAGATGAGCAGGGCAGACACTTTAAATTTGGTGAGTGGATACACTTTCAAAATTTTTCTATATGTGAACAAAAATAAAGTAACTTAATAACCATCTTTTGGGGGGTGGAAAAATTGGGTTTAAAATTTTCCCTATTTTTAGCACTTTTTTTCCCATCAGAAAAAATTTTATACTAAGTGTTCCTTAGCAGCTCGAAAGTTCTACATCACCTTCTTGCACAGCTGGAAATCACTGAAGACACGAAAAATATAAAATGGAAACAAAAGAGGCGATGGAGAATGTGAAAAAAACAAAAAAAAAAGTGTCTTTGGGTGGATGAAAAAACAAAAAAAAAATTCACTGTGCAAAAAAATACTGGTGACAAATGACATTGCATCCTGGGCACAGCTTCCCCACCGTGGAAACCATGGCTGCAAGTGTTTTTGTAGAGAATAGACCCCCCAAAAAGAAATCAAGGTCAGGAGATGAAAAAAAAAGCTTCTTCCAAAAACATAATTTGGCTTCCTATTCAGGGCATGTAGGCCATGGGTGATCACTTTATGTTAATCTTTCCATGGGAGTCCTGTACTGCGCCCGGTTTTGCCCCAATTAAAAATATAAATAAAAAAAATGCCTGGAAAAAACAAACATACCCATGCACAGAGTTACAAAACTTTTAACATGTGTAGGTGTTCTTCTTCAAACACCCCACACACACAACACTCTCTCTCCTTCCACACACACAAAACACCCCAGAGAGTTTAAAAAACCCAAATTTCTTGTAAATATAATTTACTAACTTATTTTGTTTTTTCCCTCCCTTTCCCCCCCTCCTCCCCCCCCCCCCCCTTCCCTCTCTATTTCATTCACTTAGTATGTAAAAAAATGCATGACACATTTACAACAGCACAATTTTTTGTTTGTAATAATTTCTCTTTAGCCCCTTGGGAATGCTTGGAAACCCCAAAGAAATGCAAAGGTGGTGTTGACTGGCCCGTATTCAATAAAAACCCGGTAGGCCTGTGAATGGTTTATTTGGAGTAAATAAATTTAGATTTCAGTCCAATCGTCAGTGAAAAAAAAAGCCCAAATGTCGACTTCTCCCATTTCAGCGTCAGTTTTCCGAATTTAAACCCCTTGTTGTTTAGGCCCATGTGCTCGCCCAGTTTGTCTGCCCTTTTTCGCCACTTTCAGCCCAAATTTTTGTGTCGGAATTCCCCGTCTGTCTCCCCCCCTGTAGGGGGGCGAATCCTCATCAGAAGAATGGGTGATAACTTTTTCGGAAATCTGATCCCTTTAGCCGGAAACATTTCCCCGGCGTCTTCAAAAGCTTAAAAACAAATTTTTTAGCCCTATGTGGCGAACGGGTTCGTTGCGACGCCATTTTTCAATCACGGGAGAGAGCGGGCCCACGGGGACTTTGTTCTCGTGGCTATCGGGGGCGAGCGAGCCACGCTCACACGCAGTGCAAAAGAAAAAAAAGTTGGTGGGGGGGTAACTAAGGAAAAAATTTTCCCTTCGGGGGTTTGTAACCGATACGTTACGCGGACGCGCGAATTTTCAAAATCCAAAATTTCCCCTTTTTGCGGAATTGGTAGCGAAAGCTTTTGTTTGTACCCATTTTCCGCATATGCGGACATTGGGGAGCAAGTGGTTAAACCCGTCCCCAAAATTTTTTGTTTTGCTGGGATTGGGAAATTTTGCCAAGATGGGTCTTTACCGCCATTGATAAGCAAGATCCATTAGATCTTGCCTTCGACACCCCCCCTCAGCATTTCCCATCCATGTCAAGTATTATTTTCCCAGCTTTCTCTTCCACCCCGGGTGGGGGACTGTTCGGGGCGTCCCCTTTTTTGTTTGGTTTCCTTTGGGAGAGCTTTTTGTTGCCCAAGTCGTCGTTTCGAAGTTGCGTTGGGGAACTATGCGTTCTCGATGTTTCATTTAGACCAGAAAACCCCCTGCCATGGGGGTCCAAAAGCTTTTCTATTGGTTCGCTCTATTGTAAACATTTGTGCAAAAGACGAAAAGTCGTCACTAAGTAAACACACCCACACACACACACACACAACACACACACACACAAAAACCCCCCCCGTATCTCGAAGATACGGTACGCGAGAAAAACACCAATTGCTCAGCTTCAACGAAAAATAAAAATCAAAAACCACTTCTAAATTTGTTCAGCCCGATCGAAAAAGAAAAAGGTAGGTAAAAGGAGAGCCGAAACACGACCTCACGTACGTCAGGTGGCAGCACAACTCGCGGTTTCACCTCAAAGGGGAAAGAAAAAGAAGAAGATAAAAAGATGCAAAGCTTTAAACGTACTCCAGTTTTCCGCCGCTTAAAAATCGGCCAAGTGCTTTGTGAGTAAGAAATAAGGCAAATAAGGGTTTTAAGGGTTTTTTAAACCCGATTACACTTTTGAAACTGGTTTTTAGTCTCATGGCCTAACCTTGTACTACCAAATTTCATCCAAATCGGACAATATGTCAAAAAATTAACGGGTTTTAACGGTTGATTTTAAAAACACTCATTCATGAAGTCCCATTTTGTGTTTGTGAAAACCTTTCTATAAAAAAATGTCATTAAAACCCCCCAAATTTTATAAAAAAAAATAAGGAAAATAAGGGTTTTTTAAGGGTTTATAAAAACCGTATACACTTTTGAACCTTTTATTTTAGTCCTCCTGGGAAAACCCTGTGTACATATAAATTTCACCCAAATGGACAATTGTCAAGAATAAGGGTTTTTAACGGTCAAATTTTTGAAACACAAAATAGAAGTGCCTTTGTGTGGAAAACCTTTCTAATAAAATTTTCTTTAAAAATCCCCTATTTTAAAAGGTAACGGCAGAATAAGGGTTTTTAAACGGTTTTTTGGGTCCATTTTCATCATTACATCACTTAATATGGACAGGGCTCCGTTTTGTACGGACTCCAAATGTTTAAAAATGGCCAAGACTTTCTGAGATTTCCTTAAAAAAGAAAAACCGTTTAGGCCGTTAAGCCGTTAGTAACGGCTATGGGGTAAACTAAATCGGGCTTATCCGTGGCCATAAAGAACATACCCAAAATTTTCAGAAAGATCGGCCCGTAGTTTTTTTGGAGCGAGTGGAACACGTTTTGACCACGGACACCAGACAGACAGACAGAACACAGACGCATTTTTCGTTCCCTTCTAAAGTATCCCTTTCTATAAGAACTGGGAGTAAAAAAAAAACTAAAGCCAAAAAAACGATCTAGAACACAGAAGAAATTTGTCGTGAGTCAACCCAATGATGCGTCATCACGTTCCAGATGCTCAGAATGAACAAAAGACACAACTTGGAAAGGAAAGTGAACAAAGCAAATGAAAAATCCCCCCACTGTTCTCGTTCTTCATGATTCTGTTTTGAAGGGTGTGAAAATCCCCCCGACTTGGTCGATCTTAGGGTTTTCAAAACCGTTTCCCAAAAAATCTTCCACTACAAAGGACTTACTCCCCCAGCTGAGAAACCCTTGTCGTCAACGGTATAAAAGTTGATGAAATTGTTATTCATTGTGGTCTAAATGATATTCAAAAAAAAGACGTTGCTTCTCTGCAAACTTTTGGGGAAAACCCCTTTAAAACAATCGTAAAGAGCATTCACACGCCACATTGTGATCAGTAAGTGGCTCCTGTTTCTAACCCGAAATAAAAAATAAACCGCGAAATGTTCAAAACGTTTTTAAACTCTGAAACTATTCAAAGTTCCCAATATGTCCGTCATCAGCCCTAGAATTCCTTGCTGCCCCAAAACTGAAAGACGGAGTCCACCCCAACCGAAAGGAGCCCGTGTGGTTTTTGCTGGAACTTAGGGGGGCAGTTTCCCCGCTTTTTTTTGGAAGAAAAATCTCTGGGGGCAATCCAGGAATCCCCCCGTCTAATCGTCTTCTGGAGACACGTACCTCCCCCCCGTCTTCTGCACACAGGGATCATGACTACCATTTCTTCTGTACCCGGGCCCCCGGGGAAATTCTATGATGTTCTACAAGACTGGTGAATGATCTTCATAAAACTTAACAACATCCCCGTCAAAAAAAATCGCATTTGTGCTTAAGTTAGCGACTGAAATATAATCTGATCGTCTTTGTGCTATATATTTGCCGGTTGCCATTTGATTTTTTTTTTTTCCCACCCCTGCTAATGCATATTTTCCCTAAATTTTTTTTTTTTTTTTTTTTGGGTGCGTTACCAAAACCTTTTATTCCTCCCCTGGCCTTCCCTTTTTGTAAAAGTTTTCTCTATTGCTTTTATGTTTATGTATTTCATTGTTGAGGAATTGTCTTTTTATCTTTCATTTGAAAAAACCTTATTTTGCAATTGTGCCTCCCTTTTGGCCTTTAAAAAATTTTGACGGCAAAAAAGACTGCTTTTAATTAAACAATGGAAACGCGGTCGATTAAACAAAATTTGGAAATCTTCAACAAAAATCTTCAAGCCAGCCCCTACATGGTCCTTACTTCAACACAAAAAGTGCAAAAAGACTTGCCCGGGGGGATCGTTTCTTTTCCCCCACCTGTGGTAAAAAATGGTGAAAATGAGAAGTCTCTGCAGTATTTTATTAAATGCCCATTTAAATTTTTACCATCCCCTTCAGTCCTTACCTTCTGGCCCCTCAGAGGGTATTCTTGTGCGTTTTGTTCATTTTGACAATTCTTGTCTAAAACATTGTCTCTGTGTACTTTCCCGAAGGAGTCTTTTGATTTGCAATTCAGACTGGCTAATGTAAAAACTTTAAAGTAATAAATGGTTAATTGCGGGGACTTTAATGAACATGCTTGTTGGGGGAACTTTCCGAAAAATCAGCTCAAACCCCCTTGTGGAGAAAAATATCAGATCTCCATTGCCTGTTAAATGAGGAAGTATCCCAGACTGCCTGTATCCCTAGTCCCGATATCGCAGTGACTTGTCTTTATTTCCCCCTCAATGGTCCGGGCTGAAAAGGCAAATTTTGATAACACTTTGGAGTGCATATTCCCAAATTTTTTCTCTGAGAGGATTTGGGGAGTGACCAAGTGAGGTAAGGATAAAATCCAAAGTTTGATTACAGCGAGCTGACTGGGCCAAAATTTTCAATCTATGCTTCTTCATTCCGTCAATTCTTTTGATAAACTGACATAGAAAACCCAAGTCATTTACATCTCCTATTGCACCAGCCGGTGGGAAAATTCCGATTCTTAGTCAATCAAAATCTCCCAAACACCGGGGTAAAGTGTGGGGACAGAATCTTGCGAAATGCTGTTGATTAAAAATAAAAGCACGTTTTTAAACTGTACGCAAAGTAAAAAAAAAGGTAAAAGGGGGGGCCCAGTTAAATTTGGCCAAGATAAAAAGGAATAAAGAAATTTGAAAATGCTAAACGCGAGTACTGGTATCTTTTTGTTTTAAGAAAAAGTGAACATAAAGATACCCATAAAATTTGGGAAAAAAAGAACCATGAAACAAAAAAAGGGAAATTTTTTAACTGCCTAATATCATAATAGGTTTTAAAAAATTTTTCCTTCGGCATCCAAAAGCAGCATCTTTTGGCGACTTTTTTTCCAAAAAAATAGCCCCTTTCTTTTGTTTATCGAAAATGCAGAAAACTAGGGGGAAAACCTTTCTAACAAAAAAATGTACGTGACCCCTCACGAAATAATGATTTATCTAAATGTAAAATTTACTTTTAAAGGGCTACACTCGCTATTTCTTTATTGTTAAAAAGAAAAGTCGTTGGTTTAGTGCCTTTCTAATGAAAAAGTTAAAAAAATTCCCCCAAAAAAATTTTTTTTTATTTTAATGAAAAATTTTTAAAAATGTTGGATTGAAGGGGAAATACCTTCCATATGGAGAGACTCCATTATTGTTTCCGTTTTTAAAGAATGGAAAATCAATGACAAACACAAATAGTGTCGATATAGCTTTACTTCTCAGTTGTAAACTGTGGAGAAATTGTTCTAAACGTTGCATACTTTGTAAAAAAAATGGCTTTAAAACCCGCAAACTAGGTTTTTTAGAAAGGGCGGGTCTATCGTATTTTGTAAAGTAACTACGAAAAATTAAACACCAGTTTGCTAAAAGACAAAACGTTTCGCCATTTTCGATTCAACAAGGCATTTGATCAAGTTTGGCAGTAGGCTTTTATATAAAAAAAAAAACTAAGGTCTCTCTGGAAAATTTTTTTAATTTTTTTAAAACTTTCCTGCCACAGAAGTATTAGACAAGAATTGGTAATACTTGTTCACCCAAAAAGATACAAATTTATGGGCACCCCTCAAGGCTCTGTGTGCCCCTCTTTCTTTAATATTTTAACTAATGATTTACATAAAACATTTTAAAAAACTTTAACTTAATTTCAAATCGGATGCGTCGCTTAGGTTGAACCCCCTTTTAAAAAAGAAACACTCAAAAAGATCTGTTATAAAATTTAGAAGAATATATCAAAAAGGTTAGACAACATCGCGAACTTCATGTTGATAAGGGCTTTGCCTGTGGTAAAAAAAATCCGTAGATTTTTTTGAGCAGGTGGGTCTTTTCACAATACTCCTAACTTTAAAGTACATTAAATACATTGTAAAGCATTCTGAGATTAAATTCCTTGGTGTGCATTTTATGTCAAATCTTTTTTGAATTCTCCTTGGAAAATTAATAAAAACAAAAGAGAAAATCTTTAATCTGCTCCCCAAAGTTTTAAGTAAAAAAAGTTGGGGCCAGGAAACAAAAAGTTTAATACATTTTTCTTTGCCTTTGTTGAACCCAAAATTTTCATATGAAAGAGGGATTTTTTTTTGTGTCCCAAGTACTTTTTTAAAAAAGCTTCAATGCATGACTCTAAGGGATTCGATTAGCCCTTGGGGTTCCATTTATGCTTCAGCTTTAGGAAATACCATGAAATGGGGTCTTACTTGTGACCATGTGAACTAGCCTGCGCTAAGTACATTCTTCGCTGCTCGTATTAAATGCAAAAAAACGGAAAATGGATATGAGGTTGTGAAGATTTTCCTAAACGTGCTAAAAAACATTCGAGCCACAAAAAACGATACTAACTATTTTCTCACTTTTTGCAAATTCAGGTATCAATCATAAAAAGCTTGTGTCTTTTTCTTAATCCCGTCCCCAAAACTGGGGCTCTTAAAAAAAAAATTTGTTATAACTATATCTATATAAAAAACATAACTTAATATTCTAGTTGTGAAGCAAAAATCAATATCAAGATTGTTATCGTCACTTCTTTAAAAGTCTTACGATGGGTTTTTATTAAACAATAATGTGGTTGTGGCTTTTCTTCCATTTTTTTAAAATTGAGAAGTCCTTTCATCTTGGGGCAATTTTTATTTTACGCCGAACTAAAGAAATTTAAAGGGGCCGTAGAGTACTTTTAAGATTTTTCCCTTTGACTTTTTGGTATTCCTTCTGTGTAGATTATAAGTCTGTTCTTCAAGCTTTGAATCTACAAATTCGAAAAAAGGTGAATCATATCGAATTTAAAAATATTATTCACAAACCTTATGTCAAGAGGTATAAAAAGTTAATTTTTTTTGGGTTCCCTTCCCCTTGCTTCATATCGGAAATAATGGGTGACAGGATTGTTCAAACAGGGGCAAACAAATTTTGACAATAGGTATATTCATATTCCTTGAGCTTCAGAGGATATTTTCTCTTACAAAGAGCCTCTTTTTAAAATTTGAGGAATCTACGAAGAAAGTTTTCCCCGAATACAAAAACCAGACTCTTCTTTCTTTGTTGTCCAACTCCGGGGAAAGTAATCTTTTAAAAGGGCTTCTTCAGTAAATCCCGTAAATTTTTAATACAAAAAAAGGGTTATACCAAGACACAGTAAACAACTTCTTTCCCTTTTATTTCGGTTAAAAATAAATGCATTCAGAACAAAAAAGTCAAGAATTTCGATGGCTTGCGGCGTCAATGATAATTGTACAACAACACACGTTTATATTTTGCCCCTACTTTGATTCGATTTGTCAGAATTTAGAAAAAGGGTGCTTAAAAAAACATATTCCCTGATACCATGTCTCTCTTAAATTTTGTACGAATTCTTTTGTTAAACCCAGTTGGCCATGCTGTTTCATGATCTTATTTTCTATGTTGTTTGTTTTTACTTCTGATTGTTTTTTATTTTTTTTTTTTTTTACAGTTTAATTTTACTTGAGTTTCTCTCATCAACATACACACAGACCACACGCACGCACGCGGGCGGGCACTACGCAGCACGCACACACACCACAACACAAACCCCCACACACACCCCACCAAAAAACCCCCACACACACCCCCCACCTTGTCAATTCACATTTAGTGAAAAGAGTTTTAAAAGAAGAACAACAAAAACACACAAACCCCACATACGCTTTTCCTCTCGCGCGTGCCCCACACACACACCCCACAACACACCACCACACACACACCCACACACACACACAATTGCTTGCGGTAAAGGGACAGTCATTGAGTTTTGTTGGGGGCCCCCCGCACTGAACTAAATGGAAATGAAATGGGGGACGAGCTGTAAAGAGGCGCAAAAGGTTTAAGAGAAGACTGTGGGAAAACACTTCCTTTGTCCTCCCTGAAAACTACAGGTGTAGAAACAACAGCATGGAAAAAAATAGCAGACGTTCGATGAAAAAACTAAACACAAAATACAGCGCAGTTCGGGAAATTTACAAAAAAAGTTTTCAAAAGCACCCTTTTATTATTCTAGATTGTAACTTCCCTTTTTTTTTTTTTTGCCTAAAAATGAAAGCTTTAAAAACAAAATTCTCAAAAATGTGTTTGGGCCTGTGTGGTGCACAACAACTTATCAATTTTTTTCCCCTGTAAAAAGTCTCCGAGGGGTTTTCTACCTGATTCGTCACAGCAAAGAATTTTTCGGAAGAAAAATAGAAGATTTATTATTGTACAAAGGTTTTACTAAAAATTGCGAATCCCTAATTCACACACCCATCAGGTCATTCCTGTGATTTTTTTTTTTTCCCAAAATGTAGATGTGGGAGGGAACATCCACCCACCCAGTTTCTGTTTTTTGCTTTTTTGTTTGTTATATGTATCTTTAACATTACCCCTTTATGTTAATGCAGTGTTCACAGTTTTAATTTTTCCTCACACATTTCACTTCCCCACACTCACGACAGAAAGACTCACTCAGCACACTTGGTTAAAATCATTATGGTGGGAAAAAAACGTAAAAAAAAAAAGAAGAAAAGAGAACAACACATAACATAACACACCACGCGCGCGCGCGCGCGCGCCGCGCGCGTTGCTCGTGAAAACTAAAGAAAAAAATTTTCCTCTCACTTTCATGATAGAAACCATAACGTTTCTGGTTGGGCTTTTTTGCCCGATGTTTCTCTGGCTGTGCAAAGGGCCCTGTGTTATGCTCTTATTTATAAGATGAGCTGGTAAAATGGACAAATTACATCAGTTGAGGGACGACTGTTGTATCAGGGTTTTAAGCAGTGTTGCATGTTTGTATTTTTATTTATAAAACCTTTTTACCCCCCTAGGGATTTTTTTGTTTCTAATTTTAAAAACTGGGTCTTAGGGCCACGCGGGTTTATTGGACCCGGAATCTTACAATCCCAAAAATTGTTAGTTTCCCCGATTTGTGGTCGCTTTCTATTGCTTTTTACCAACAACAAAACAAAAAAAAAAAAAAACATTTCCTGGGCCCAGTGTTTTATACATTTGGGGCACTTTTATTTTTACAATAATGACACTTCTATTCTCTGCCGGGAATTTCCCTGCCATAACTTTTCTTTTCAGTAAATGAAGTTTAAAGCACAGAAAGTAATTCCCGTCTTTTCCGTTTTGGTCTCAGGGCCCCGCCTTTTTTTTTTTTTTTTTTAATTGGGAAAAAGGGGAGGTGGTTTTTTTTTTTTTAACCTTCAAAAGCCCTGTCCCAAGAGAAGTCCCTTCCCATTTTTGAATTTTCGACTTCCCAGAAAAAGGGAAAGTCAAATTTATCGCAAAGTCGGTTGTTCCTTTTTTCTCCCTCAGCTTTCTACTTCTACTTTTTTTGTCTTTGTATTATTTCATTTTTTGCAGTAGAGCATGTTAGTATTGTGTTTTTTTTTGTGCTGTTGTTTTTTTTAAATTTGATTTTTATCCCCCTCAGTATTAGTGATCACTATCAGTTTTATTTTCACCTAATAATTTTCATTAGCGTTCGTCTTATTGTTGTAAGTTTGTTTTTTTCTACCGCGATCAACAAAGGTTATGTCCTATTCGGACCTTATTCCGACATTTTTTAAATACGCGCGTGGCGCCGCCCACATACCCCGCACCACACACAAAATGTCGGGCATACAACATAAATGTGCCCCTTTCGCCTATGCGCGCATTCAGGGCATGCTCACACAAGCCCACAGATCATATGCACATGCGCCCCCCCCCCCCCCCCCCCCCCCCCCCCCCCCCCCAAAACACACACGCCAGTGTGCATGCACACATGGGCCCCCCACTCACGCACATTTCCTATAACACACGCGCGCGCGCGCGCGCGCAAACACGCAATATAATTATAATAGTGGTCAGACAAAAAAAAGGTAGTGCCCAGAGTGATGCACACCGGGTAATTCCCGGCAGACTCTGGTAAGTCGTATCCACAAGACCTCCAAATTAAATCCTTCATAAGTCCTGACTCTTATCCATCAGTTGTAAATCCTACGCAGTGTGGTCTCAAAATAGCAGTGTGGGGTAGCGTAATTGGCCCGTCCCCACGAAGTAACCCTCCCTTTTGAAAATAAAAAAAATGAAAAATTTTTTTGGCAGCCAGCCAAATTAAAATGGGAAAAAAGATAAGAAATTAATCTTTCACAAATTTACGGAGGAAAAAAAAATTAC
>JAMYXO010005079.1:0-16153 GCA_033310375.1 Conus canariensis | reverse complement strand
TTTTTTTAATTAATTATAATGAGTACCATGGTGCGGATGGGGTTTTTAAAATTTGCTAAAACATGGCCCCCACCTGCAAGATTAAGTCAACGTTGTTACCCCCAAAAAAACTCACCCTAAATCCATTTTCACAAAACTTGCTGGAAAGATGGAATATGGGCCAAGGACAAACCCTTTTAAAAAATTTTGTGCGGACCTGTGGTGGCATCCAGATCAGATGGCAGATCCAGGTTCTTTTTTTCTGCAAAGATTTGACAAAGTTCCCAAATGAACATAAAACATGGGGAAAAAAAAAAACGTTTAGCATTTACATTGTTGTGGAAAAAATGCAGTCCTGCAGGAAACTTTCACTTTGAAGTGTTTTCAAAATGCTGACCCTTTTTTTTATTCTGTTTTTAATGTCCAAAAGTACAGGGAAAAAGGGGGGGATTGTGGTAAAGGGGTTGGGGAGTTTTCCCCCTTGGAGCTGGGGGTTGTATTTTAAAGGGGGGGCCCCTTTTTTTGGGGGGGGGCTTTTAAAAAAACCCCTTTCTTTTTTTGGCGGGGAATTGGGAATTTGATTTATTTTTGGGAAAAACTTAAAAACATGGAAAATTTTGTTCTTTCAGTTGTAAATTTTTATTACTTTTAAATGCGAAAAAAAAAATGACTTTGTTTTCTCTCTAAAAATGACCAAGAGGCAGTAAGGAAATCCATCAAAAATTTGACAAAGATTTGCCTCCCAAAGTTTCTTTCTCTTTGGGAAATTGACAGCCAAAAACCAGTGTCATTTTCGAGTTCAAGATTGTCATTCCAATATGATAAGATATGGGGGGACATGCAACTGTTTCGTTTCTTTTATTTTAAATTTTCCTACGCAAAATCACACTTTTCCATTTCTCCACCTCCCAAAACGCTACATGGGAAAAAAAAAAATAAAAAATTCTGCTTTGAACATTGTCTTTTTCCTCCTCTTCTTTTCTCTGTTTTTTCACTCTCTCACTTTTCTCTCTCTCACTCTCTTTTGGGTTTTGGATTCACAGGTTCCCATTGACAAATTTTTTGTTTTACATCATTTTAATCCCAGCGGGTAGGAAGCAAATCCTTTTTGGGAAATTTATACCTGCTGCTTCCATTTCTCTGCTCCTTCTTGACTCCATCACCCCCAAAGGGATGTTTTAAATGTTTTGAATGTTCTCTTCTCAAATCGGGAAATCTGCATTTGAATTTTTTTTTTTTCCCTGCTAGGTCCAAATTTTGGGGGAAAATGACTCTTACGTATGAAACAATGAATTTCTGTGACTATCCCCTAGCCACGGCCGGGGTGTGTTTTATTACCTGGGGGTCATACTGTGTTAATGAAAAGTCCCCCCCCTGTCTTGTCAAACGTTAGAATGGACTATTAACTGTTTTTCATCCTGATAAACATCCCTTTCTCATTTTCATCATCACACATCATTATGAAAATTTTTTTTGCAATCAAACATCACTGCTGCTTCCCCCTCGTAATCATTTTGCTTTTTAGTCATCGTCATCATAGTTGGTGGTGGGGGGGGGACACGGCCGAACCCGGGGGCTCCATGCAGGGAACACACATTTTGTCCACATTTCTTCTTGCGGGGGAGCCATGAGCAACCGGGTTTTCACCCCCTGCCTCAAAAAAAGCATCTTCCAAAAGTCAAGGCAGACAATGGAAAAAGGAAAAAAAAAACTGTTTCGAAAAAAAAATTTCCATAAATTTTTCACCTCAAGAACATGAAAAAAAGGGGCATTTTTTCTCACATTCTACATGAGCAAACCAAAATGGGGGGGGGCCCATTACATCAAAAAAATGAACGTTTTGTCGGGATTCTAACTTTTCTTTCTGTTTTTTGAAAATTATTTTATTTTTTGTATAAAAACGTTTTTTATGTTAGAGACACAGGTTAGGGGCTTTTAGAGCAAAGGCCTAGTCCTAAAGCGTTCACATTCGTGCCTGAAAAAAAGAAAAAGAAACAAGACACTGCTTCACCATTGATCATGCAAGCAAAAAGTAGCAAAGTGACTTACTTTCAAGGCACCTGTTTGGACTGTGAAAAAATACTTTGGGGACAAAAAATGAAAGGGGGGCTCTCACACAGTCCATCTACCTACAAAGAGGTTGCAACTGAAAAGGGGAAAACGAAAACAAAAAAAACCCCCACCTGCTTAAAAGGGAGTTTCTTTTAAAAAAATTTACTGAAAAAAATTCCGTTATTGTTGTGTTAACAACAAAAAAAAAAATGACAATATAAAATAAAAAAAACAGACCCCCCTCCCCCACCTCCATCTCCACTAAACACTCTTTTAATTTTGACGGTTTTAATAAAAACTCCGGTTTGTCACACGGGGGCCCCAATTTAAGCAGACGCTCTCAACTGGTGTCCCGCACCCCAAAACCCAATTTGGTACATTTGGGGACCTTCCCCCAAGGCGGGTGCGGGGACCCCTCCTTTTGAAGTCATAACAAGTGCTCGAACCTAAAAAAATTTGAAGCAGATAAAAAAAAAACAGACGGGCCCCCCCCCTTTGCAGATACTTAAAAAATGGGCAATACAAAATGGATAGAAACTGAAACCCACAAGAAATGCATTTATAGTTTAAAAAATCAGCCTCGAAAATTTTTTATACATACACTTTTCATAGCAAACACAGAAAAAAAAAAAGCCAAAATAAGTTACATTCCTGCTTTCCCACTTTTTAAACCCCATAATTGTGCCAGATATATTTTCAATGGGTAGAAAAAGGAACTAAAACCCCCTTTATGATAATTCTTTTTACTTTTTAAAATTTTTTGGGGGTGGGGGTTTTGGGCCCTTCTTTTTTTTAAAAATTTTTTTTTTTTAAAAAAAAAATTTAAAAAAATAATTAAAAAAATTAAAAAAACCAAAAAAAAAAGGGGGGGGGGAAAAACGCCAACAAAAAAAGGGCCATGTACAGCAAACACATTAAAAAGGATTTACCACAACAAAAACCCGTTTTTTAAAAATTTTTAAAGAAAAAAAAAAAAAAAAGGGGAAAAAAAAAAAAAAAAAAAAAAAAAAAAAAACCCCAAAAACCAAACCCCCCAAAAAAAAAAAAAAATTTAAAAAAGGCCCAAAAAAAAAAAAAAAACAAAAAAAAAAAAAAAAAAAAAAAAAAAAAAAAAAATCCACCTTGGATGAAAAAAAAAAAAAGGGGGAATCAAAATAAAAAAAAAACAAAAAAAAAAAAAACCGTCGTGTGTCAAAAAGAAATAGGGGGGAAATTGAAAGCCCATCCCCCCCAGAGGGGAGAAGTAGCCCCGGGGACCCCCCAAATGCGGAACTTTTTGCGTGTGTGCAAGAAAAAATTTGCTTTTTCGTTTTTAATATGGGGGTTTTTTTTGCTAATGTTTAATTTTTTTTCAAAAAAACATAAAAAAAACAGTAAAAACTTTTAAATTAGGGGGTGTTTGGAACATATTTCTATTTTTCAAAAAACATCAATCAGAGAACTCCGTGATTAATAATAGCAGGAAATACAAATATTTCTGCCTTCAAAAAAAAGGGTTTGCAGGGGTTTCCCCTTTTATGCAGCTAGGGGAAGGTTTTTTTCATATCTGTAAAAAATTTTTTTTCTTAATTTTTTTATTTTTCCCCATTTTCCTCCACTTAAAATCCGCCCCCACTCCTTAGTCCAAATCTTTGCCAAGTCTTTACTATGAAGATATTTTTCAGTTTTTGGGGCCCTGCACTTTTTTTTTTCCCCCAAACTTTAGATTGTTGTTATGTATTTGTTGATTTTTAATTCAATTTTTTAAAAAGCTGTGCCGTTTAAATTTAAAAAAGTTTTTCTGTGTTGGTTTTTCTTTGGGAGAAAAAAAAAATTTCCCCCTTTGTTTCGTTTTTTTGTTTGGGGGTATTTTTTTGAAAATTGATTGTTTTTGGGGGCGGGGGGGATAGTTTTCTACATCATTGAAAAGGAAGGATTATTCAACACCATTGAAATAATCACACAGGCAATGTCCCCTGATTGTTGTGGTTTTTATGCTGCAGATGCAAGAACCGAAGTGGGTTTTTTTAAATTTGGAATTGGGGGTGAAAAAAAAACGAAAAAAAAAAAAAAAAAAAATTACTTAGAAAAAAAAAAAAAAAAAAAGGTAAGGGGTCCATGGGATTCTTCATCTTGCGCGGGGTATATTTTTTGCGTTCAAAAAAGTACGTTGCATTTCCCGATTGGACTTTTTGGTTTGTTTCATTTTTTTTTCATGTTTAAATTGTTTTCTTGAAAAGGAATATTTTCTTTTTGCGCAGTTCCCAAATCATTTTTTTTTTTTTATATCAAATACAACATCAAGGGGGGATTTTTTCAGTCAACTGTAAATTGATTTCAATTCAATTAAAATAAAATTACTGTCACACGGGGGAGAACAAAAAAAGAGAGAGAGGGGGGAGAGGGGGGGAGAGGGGGAAACAGAGACAGAGACGGGAGAGAGAGAGACAGGAGAGAGGGGAAAAAAAAAAAAAAAGAGGGGGAAAAACGGTCAATTATCAATCAATTAATGGAATAAAGTCTAAAAAACAGTCGCACAAAAAAAAATCTTTTTTATGGCAAGAACTATTTTTCAAATGTAATTTTTCAGGGGGCCTCTTTTTTGAACTTTGTTTTAGGCACAGATTATAAATACCCACCCCCCGAAAAAAATCTACCACAAAGAAAGGAGTTAAGAATATTCTCAATATCTGATATTCAATAAAATGGAAATTGGGAAAAAAGTATGAAGCCAAACTTGCCTTACCCAACATGATATACTGTGATTTTGTTTTTAAAGAATTCACACTTTATTTAAAACATGCAACCTCAGAAAAAAAAAAATATTTTAATCTTTGCTTTTTGCTTTTTTTTTTCTTTTTTTGACTTTTCCCCCAAAAAGCATGGCAATATTAGTTGGAATCACAAAAGGCATTAGCTGTAAATAAGTCCCTAGGTTTTGGTTGGGTCGACTTGGTCATAAACTGTCTTTTTTCCCTTTATTAAGAAGGTAAAAGTTAGTAAAAATGTGTGGTTTTGTTTTGGTGTGTGGTGTGGGGTTTGTGTGTGTGTGTGTGTGTTTTGGGGTTGGTGAAAATTTTTTCCGTGCGCACCTGCCCAAAGTAAGTTTTTTAACAGCAAGTTTAAAAAAATTTTTAATGAAAACAGTGCATTAAAATTATCTCCCAGTGATCGGGGGGTTTAATTTTTTAAGCCAAAAAACCTGAGGAAAAAATGCCAAGGGAAAAAGGGTGCTAGCATTATAATTTTTGATTTAATGGCTTCAGTACTCATTTCTTCTAAAGACTTTTTGTACCCGTTTTTGCGAATCACTGTTTGTTTGTTTTACCTTTTTGAGATAAAAACAAAAAAAAAAAAAAAACCAAAAAATAAAAAAAACAAAAAAAAAAAAAGAAAAAAAAAAAAAAAAAAAATAAAAGGCAAAAACAAAAAACATTTTCACTCCCAAAAAAGAAGAGGACATGTTATGGGGGTGCATCCCGATGAAAAATTAACATCTTTTGTGGTATAGCCACAAAACCGGAAGTCGTGTTTCCGTGCCTGAAAAAAAAAAAAAAACATACGGGAAGGGAAAACCCCGGGCCCCCCCTTTTGGGGAAGCCTGGCATAGCCCCGACGCCTCGAGGGTAACTTTTAGTTCCCTTTTTTAAAAAGGCTTGCCCCCCTGCTGTGTGTGTTTTGTATTTGAAAATTTTTGAATAAACACCTATCCCCTTTAGCCCCTGAAAGTTCCACTGAGTGAAACCACTTCCCCCCCCCACTCAAAAACCCCTTGGGGACAATTTGGGTCCCCAAAAAAGGGGGGAAAAAAAAAGGGGGGGGAAAAAAAAAAACCCCCCCCCGGAAAAAGCAAAAAGGGGGGGAACCCCCCAAAAGGGGGGCAAAACCCCCCCCCTCCTATTTAAAAATTTCCCCCCCCATTTTCTGGGAAGCACCAATGGGGCCCAAATCCCTAAACCCGGAAAAAAAATTTTGAAATTTTAACTTTTTTTCCCCCAAGGGAAAATAAAAATGGGGTTTTTTTTAGTTGGTTTTTTCCCCAAAGGGGGGAAAAAGGGGGGTTTTCCGGGGGGTTTTAAAACCCGGGACTCAACCATCACCCCAAAAAAAAAACCCCCTTTTGTAAAATTTCCCCCCCCCCGTTTACCGGGTTTTTCATCCCTTTTAAAATGTTTGGTTTTTTTTCCCCCCAAAAAAAAAAAGGGGCCCCCCTTTTTGGGGTCCCCCCCCTGGGGAAAAAAACCCCTTTTTTTGTGGTTTTCCCCCCCCCAAGGGGGGGTTAAAATTGGGGCCCCCCCGGGAAAAAAAAAAGGGGGGGGGGGCCCCCCGGGGGGACCCGGGGGGGGGGGCCCCCCCCACTTTACAAGGGTTGGGCCCCGGGGGTTTTCCGGGGGCCCCAATTTTTGGTTAAAATCGGGGGGGGGGGGGCCCCCCCCCGGGGGTTTTTAAAAAAAGGGGTTTTTTTGGGGGGGGGGGGTTTTTCCCCCCCTTTATTTTTTCCCCCCCTTTTTCCCCCCCCCTCCAAGGCTTAAACCCGGGGGCTTTTCCCTGTGGTTCCCCCCCCCCCAAAACCGGGTTTTCCCTGGGTTTTTTTCCCCCTTTTTTTTTCCCCCCCCCCTTTTTCCTTTGGGGGCCCCTTTTTTTTGGGGGGGGTTTTCCCTTTTCCGGGCCCCTTTTTTTTTTTTTTTTCCCCCCCCCAAAAAGGTTGGGGGTTTTCTTTTTTGGGGGAATCCCCCCCTTTTTTTTTTTCCCCCCCCGGGGTCTTTTCCCTTGGGCCCCTCCCCAAAGGGGAACCCCCCCTTTTTTTTTGGGTTTTTCCCTTTTTTTTCCCACCTCCACAGGTTTGAACCCCTGGGCTTTCTCCCTGTGGTGGCATCCCCACCTCCCAGGGAAATGAAAACGGGCTTTTTCCCTGGGTGGCTTTTTCTCCCCCTCCCCACAGGATTGAACCTGGGTTTTTCCCCCCCTGTGGGGGGATCTCCCCCTCCCCCCAGGAAAATTTGAAGGGGCTTTTTTTAGGGGGGGTTTTCCCCCCAAATTTTTTTTCCCCCACCCCAAGGGAATACCTGGGCTTTTTCCCTGTGGGGGGACTCCCCAAAACCTCCCACAGGAAGGGAAGGGGGGGGGTTTTCCTGGGGGTGAATCTTCCCCACCCTAAAGGGGGGGGAAACCGGGGTTTTTACTGGGGGGGGTTTTCTCCACCCCAAGGGGGGATAAACCCTTTTGGCTTTTTTTTGGTGGGCATCCCACCCCCACAGGGGAAGAAATTTGGGTTTTTCCCCCTTATGACAATCCCCACCTCCACAAAATTGAAACCTCGGCTTTCGACTGTGATGAATTCCCACCTCCACGGGGAAATGAACCTCGGGCTTTTTCTTCCGGGGGAAACCCATGCTGTTTTAGGGCCACCAAGATTGGACCATCTCCCCCCTCCAAAAGGGGAAGAAAAACCCCCCAGCCGTCCTGCGCAAAGGGAATCTCTGTTTTTCTGGGCAGCAAAGAACATCTGAGAAAAGCCCACACCAGTACCCCCCGGGGCAGCAGGTGGTTTGCACCGGGGACAGTTTTTTGGGGGGAGAATGTTTTCTGAATATAAAGGGCACAAAAATTTTTGGAGAAGGAAAAAAAAAAAGATTTCAGTTAAGGGGGGAAGCAATTTAATTGGTTAGTTTTATTCAGATAGGCCCACATGGATTTTTCATGGTAATATTTTTTTGGCTAACATTTTATAAACAAAGAGATATCAATAACCTTTTCACCCATAACAAAAACCCGTCAATGTTCCCCTTTTTTTAAATACGCTGTATTTGGGAGAGGGGGGAAAAATTTAGCTACCCCAATTAAAAACTTTCTATTCATTTGTTGCTAATGCAAAAACCTTTTTTGGGGTGGGGAAACTAATTTCAACATTACAAAAAGAATATCTTTGGAAAGCAATGGGGACAATTGCATTCAAAAGCAATGGGTGTGTGTGTTTATAGGGGTGCATACAGATGTTAAAAATTAACATCGTCTGTGTGTTATAGCCACAAAACCGGAAAAGTCGTTGGTCCTTTGCCTAAAACAAAAAAAAAAAAAAAAAAAAAACATTGACGAAGGGGCCCCCAAAACCGGGCCAATTTTTGAAGCCTGGCATAGACCCGACGCCCATCGAAGAGGGCTACACATAGTGCCTTAAACGGCTTGCTCCCTGCTTTGGGGTTTGGTGTTGTAGTGAAGTTGAAATAAACACCCTATCACCTTCTAGTTCCCTGAAATGTTTCCACTGAGTGAATGAGCCAAACATTCCCCACCACTCGAACCACTGACTACAAAACATAAGGAACTAAACAGATGAATACTGCTTCTGAACTTTTTCCTAGCAGAAAATCTAGCCGATGCCATTCACTGTTAATTCAACACACACCGCCACTGCACCAGTTGGCACCAACATCACCATCACACCATTACTTTTTCCCTCTCTCTCCTTTGAGGTACTGACATGTGTCCCCACGCAAAGCAGTACATCGCACTGAGCAGAACAGGGTTCCAGACATCTTCTTCTCAGAACACATAGCGTTCCTGTATGGCCACATGATGTTTGGGAAGTTCCACTTTTTCGGGACACCTGTGTGGGGCTGACCGCACCTTGATACCGAACATACAGTTTCATGGATTAAAGTCTGTTTTTTTTTTCAGTTTGACAGTGTGTTGTTGCTTTACAGAAGCTGCCACACTAAGTATGACAATCAAATGCTGAAACGAATATCATACATATTTTTTTGTTTTTTCAGACGGCTGCCACATAATAGTTATTGACAATAAAATTCTGAACGATCATTATACATATTTGTTCTCATTACAGTGCACAAGTTTATAACAACAAAATAAACAGTATTGTGCACAGTGCAGAGAATATAATGATATATTGTTTAACTCATGCTGTTCAAGGTTTTTTTGGTAATTTATGAAATGCATGGTTATTATAAAAAAAAAAAAAAACATATAGCAATAGTCAAGTATATACATAGTGTGATATTCTGGTAATTTAATGGTAATCATGCACTGTATATTGAAGTACAATGACCATATATGCTGTGATATAATAATGAAAAAACATGACAAATCAAACCTGACAGCCATTTTGACCTTTGGTTTCAATTGACCATCAGTCCAATTCTGCTGATGCACATTTGATCGTTCTTGTGATCTGTATTGCAGGTTTTCTTCTTGTTCAAAGAAATAATTCATCTCTTTTTATGCCTGTGTGTTTGAAGTCCATCAAATCCATGCCCATGTTCTAGATCTATTTGCGTTCATTTTAGTGATTTTAAAAGAATATTTAAACACACCACGATTCATGAAGAATCTCACTGTTTCTTCAAGCTAAATTCAATCATGAAACCCTTTAATACATTAATGAAAAGTGCATTGTTTATGTGGAAAACAACCCTCCTTCATTTTCTGTTCATACATAGTTTAAGCCATCATTTCAATACCATATTCAAAATCCTTCATTGTTGCAGTTTTGTGTCTACACTACCTTTAAGGCATTTTGAGAGCCGTGTCTGTTTTTTTTTTTTGCCTTAACACTTAGGCAAATTAAAACAGTTTGTTACAAATGATGGTACCACAGAACAGCGGTGTGTGATTGTTTTACTCTCATTATCTTAGTTATCATCATCATTATCTTATTAAGTCGCTCAATATTAGTGTGCACAGTCCTTGTGGTGCTCTTATCATCAAAATTTTCTTACAACTCTCAATGTTCACTGCCAAGGCCAGCTGTGCCACATATAATCATTATCAAGCTGAATTCTTTGCACATATGTGGCCCTACTCCAGCAGTGCTGTCCACCGTTGCATTATCATTAACAGCTTATTTCTCTGAACCCTTGTGGCCACAGACCTACCCGGTACTATTACTATTACATTTTTGTCATATATTTTACTTTCGTCACTATATCTTTCTTCTCTGTGCATCTGCGGCGCACAAGTTCAACAATGCTAATGCTTAAACTTACTTCTCTCCAATTTGTGGCCAAAGTCCAACAGTGTCATTATTTATATCATTATTATCATATCTCTCATTCCACTTTGTGGCCACAATCCAACAGTGCCTTTCCTATCAATCATCATACATACCTCCCATTCCGCTCATGGGCACAGTTTTTTAAACAGCCAGGCCACTACTATCATCATTATCATACATCTCATCCCACTTGTGGCCACGGGTTCAACAGTGCCATTATCATTATCATACTATTCCTTTGACTTGTGGCCATAGTCCAACTGTGCTATTACCATTAGTCATAACCATACTTCTCATCCTGCTCGTGGCCACAGTCCTTTTACTATTACCATTTTTTACATAATCTTACTTCTCCCGCTTGTGGCCACAGTTTTAAACAGTGCCTTTACTATCATCATTTTTCATAAAATCTCTTTTCCACTTGTGGCCAGTTTAATATTTGCCATTACTAATCATCATTATCTTTACCTCTATTCCCCCTTGTGGCCCCCATGGTTGAAAAGTGTCTTACAATGATCATTATTCAAACAGTGTCATTACAATTGATCATTATCATACCTCTTTTTTTGAAACAATCTAAAAGTTGCTATTTGCTATTATCATTAATTTTTACTTTCTTTCCCAGTTAATGGCCAAGCTTAACAGTGATTTTTACTACTGTCATTTATTTTTACTCTCTCCATATTTGTGACCATAGGCTAGTAAGTGCCATATTTTTTTTTATCATTATCTTGCTTCTCTCCACCAAATTTGGGGCCCAAAGCCCAGCAGTGGTATTACTGGTATCTTTATCCTGCTGCAAAACTAACATTTTTTTCTTTCATCCGGTGCAGTGCCATTTACTATTCGTCATTCTCTACTTCTTCCACATTTTGTTGGCCACTGAAATAGTAGTGTCATTACTTTTGTTCCAATGAATTCTTAACTTTTCTTCTCCACATTTGTGGCCCCCGGGCATAGTTATTGTCATTACTACTTTTCCCCTAATGTCATTATCTTACTCTCTCCCCACATATTTGTGGGCCACTGCATGTAGTGTTTTTTACTATTGTCTTATTCCTACTTCTCTCCACATTTGTGGCAACTGCATAGTAGTGTCATTACTACATTACTATCGTTCATTCTTTACTTCTTTTCCACATTTGTGGCCACTGCATAGTAGTGTCTTTTACTTCATTACTATTGTTCATTATGCTACTTCTCTCCAAACATTTGTGGCCACTGCATTATTTAGTGTCATTATTTTCCCATTACTATCGTCATTTCTCTTACTTCTCTCCACATTTTGTGGCCACTGATTAGTAGTGTCATTACTACATTACTATTGTCATTATCTTACTTTTTCTCCACATTTGTGGCCACTGCATGGTAGTGTTATTACTATTGTCATTATGCTAACTTCTTCCACATTTTGTGGCCACTCCCATAGTAGTGTCATTAAACTACATTACTATCGTCATTCTCTTACTTCTCTCCCACATTTGGGGCCCCACTGCATATTAGTTTTCATTTACTACATTACTATTGGTCTTTTATTTTTTACTTCTCTCCACATTTGTGGCCCGCACTTGCATAGTAGTGTTTTTACTATTGTCATTATGCTACTTCTCTCCACATTTGTGGCCACTGCATAGTTGTTTTTATTACTGTTGTATGATTTACTTCTCTCCAAAAATTTGTGGCCACTGCATAGTATAGTGTCATTACTATTGTTTCATGATCTTACCTTCTCTCCACAATTTGTGGCCACTGCCATAGTAGTGGTCATTACTATTGTCATGATCTTACTTCTCTCCACATTTGTGGCCACTGCATAGTAGTGTCAATTACTATTGTCATGATTTTTTACTTCTCTCCACATTTTTGTGGCCCCTGCAATGTAGTGTCATTGCTATTGTCATGATCTTACTTCTCTCCACATTTGTGGCCATTGCATGGGTAGTGTCATTACTACATTACTATTGTCATGATCTTACTTCTTTCTCCACATTTTGGGGGCCATTGCATAGTAGTGTCATTAACTAATTACTATTGTCATTATCTTACTTCTCTCCACATTTGTTGCCACTGCAATTTTAGTAGTGTCATTAACTAAAATTACTATTGTCATTAAATCTTACTTCTTCTCACCACTTTTGTGGGGCCACGGGCATAGTTAGTGTTATTACTACATTACTATTGTCTTTTTATTTTAAATTTTCTTCCCTGCCACATTTGTAAAGCCACTGCATAGTAGTGTCATTGGCTATTGTCAGGGATCTTACTTCTCTCCACATTTGTGGGCCACTGCATTAGTAACTGTCATTATTTACATTACTTTGTCATTATCTTACTTCTCTCCACATTTGTGGCCACAGGGGGAAAGCCATGTTCGGACACTCTTCCTGGCAGCGGGGGAGGGAGCTCGGAGTCACGCTGCATTCCACCCCACTGCATTGTGCCCACAGCCGGTAAGGTCTTCTGCAACCTTCTGTGCGCATTGGCCGCATTCCATGTGGCATAGCTTCGGGCATGGGTGCCCTTTACCTGCACTTCATTATCTTCTCCATGGCTTCGTGCAGAGGAATTTTTTGTGGTCCTGAAAAAAAACATGGGTCAATTTTACCTTCTTTTTTTTTTCTTTTTTTTTTTTTTCCTTTTTGGTTGTTTAAAGAATCCACAGGCTTTTTATGAGAATTTCCCATTTTTTAAATAATACAAAAAATAAAAACATCTGAGATTAGTTAACAAAAGAAGTTAGGTGACTGTAATCAAAACAAACACAAAATTCACATCTGTCTGTCTGTTCTGTTCTCTTTTCAATCTTAGTTAATAAAGGGGACCAAATGAGGCAAAAAAACACGTGAAAATGGACTACTATTTTAAAAACAAAAATGTAGCAGGGGCTGTTGGGGAAGCAGGTAGGAGAAAGGGGAGTGGGGGTGGGGCAAGGGACGAAAAAAGTAATGGAAAAGCAGTAGTGAGAGGGGGCCTAAAAGGAGGAAGGACGGAAAAAAAAAAACAAGGCAAAAATTCAGGTTTTAACAATAGAGGTGTTTTTAAAAGGAGGGATGGATAATAAACATAACAGATACTAAAGAACCAGTATCCAAACCCATGAATATGAGTCCTTGTGTTTTGCAACCCCCATAAAACCTTTTTCATCCAATGCCAGTGTATGTGTGTTTCTAAAAAAATTTTAGACAGCTTTCTGTCCCACTCTCTCCACTCTTAAATCTGACTTAAAAAAAAATCTTTATTTTAATATTTGAACATTGTCTTTCCAACCTAAAGCACTTTGACCTTAGTTCATTTTGGAAGTTGTGAAATTAATTTCTTATACATTGAGCAAAGGATTGTATCACAAGATAAACAGGAAAAAAAGGGAAAGAAATAAGTGATCAAATACACACTTGACAAAAAATATTTAAATTTACAAAAAAGGAAGCTTATTTGTCTGATTTTTTGTTTTTTTATTTTGAAAATTCTTTAAAGGGTGCAAGGGAGATTAAAAATTTTGTCATTACCGAAAATGTTTTAGTTCTGCTTTTTTTTGTAACCCAAATAGACAAAAGACCCCTGAAGTGGCTAAGGAAATTTTTGCCAAACATAACTATCATTTTGCCCACTGCGGACCTTCAAAATGTTTGCGCCACACTCTTGAAAACACCCCAAGACCTTTCATAGTGGGGGGCGGGGATTTTTGGTTTGCATGCAGGGAAAAACAGTTAAAAGATAAAAAATGTGGAAAGGTTTTCAGGGGAAGCCTCCCTTGAGCGTTCTTTGAAATTCTCGGGTTCTTATGCCCAGGCCCAGTTACTTTCACATGAGGAGGGTTTTTTTGACAGTACATTTAAAGCCCTTTCCCCCAAGAGTCCCTTGGCCTTCAGGATGGGGGTTTGATGGCAGCCATAGGCCCACGTTGGCCCCCTTAGTTTGGTAAAGTTCCCAAATGCCCGTTAGAGGCCAATTTCTGAAATTTAAAGAGACAAAAGATGAGTTTTCTTATTATTGATAAAAAAAAAAATGGAAAACCCAACTTATTCTCTTGTGGGGTGAAATCTGAAAGACAAGGGCCCCAAGCAGACGATGGTTGTTCTTGTTGAATAAAAAAAAGAAGAATCAATTAGATCTTAGTTGTAAAGAGAGGGGCGGACTGCAGGAAGCCAAGGCGAATCCAAAAACAAATTGGGAAAAATTTTAAAATAAAGGCCCCAAAACCCGAAAAAATGTTGACAAATTTTGGAAAATAAACAAGAAAAACATGACGCGACCTCGACCCTTAGTTTTCTTGGCTCGTTCATTTTTTTAGTTGCCCTTTTCAGTGTGTGTATCTGCCTAAAGAAGACCAAAAGGGGGGTCAAAACGGTCAATTTTGGTCTTTGTTTTCATTTGTCAAGTTTTTTGGGGGAAAGCTTTTAAAAATTTTAAAACATTTTTTCAAATTTAGAACAACTTACAATGGCTAAAAAAATTCTGAAAACACAAACAACAAACAAGTAATTTCATTGGATAAAAAAAAATGAAACACCTATTTGTACTTTGCCTGAAATAAAAAATTAAATTGTAGCAAAAAAACGTTTACCTCTTTTCTTCCCCTTGTTATTATTGACTTTCCTCACTGATGCCTGTGTGAGGCTTTTGTTAATTAGACAAGGTCATTTCAGAATGGGGGTTTTTTTGGCGGAATGACCAAGATCTGTTGACCATGTCAAATACTTCTGTGCATTTTCCACATAAAATGATGAAATCGAAAAAAGGATTTTCTACTTTTTTTTTCAAATTTTTTTTTAACATGTAAAACAGCGTGGGAAGGGGTTTGAGGGGTAGATTTTGCTTTCCTCTACCATCGCATACCAGTTGAATCAAATTCCTGGTCTTACAGTATTTACATTAAGATAAACTCTTCGAAACACTTGTTTCTTTCACACATGGGTTTTTTTACTGGACACAATTCTTGTAAATAAATTCCTGCTCTTGCCAGAATTCTTCTTTCTGTTTTTTTTTTTTTTCCATTCTAATTTCTGGGCACGCAGGTCCCCCCGTTTTTTGATCCTAGATTCGGCATGGACATGTGCCAGAGAATCAGGGCTCAGAAATGAACAGGGGGACTTTGCACAGTTTGAAAAAGACTTTTTGTTTTTTTAACTCAATGTACCCTTGCTTGCTAAAAAACACTATAGTCAGGGTCACAATTTGTAATTACTCCCTCAAGAATTTCATGTCTAGATCTTTTTTTTTCCAGCTTAATTTGTTTTTTTCGTTTTTTTCAGTTGTTACATTTTTTTGTTTGCCAAACGTGCATAATAAAATATAGTGGAAAACTGTACAGGACAGCAATTCTGGGGCCAGAATTTGGCCGGGTGGTGAATAATCGGAAGAAGGCATTGGAAAAAAAATTCACACATAAACCCCGCACGCCCTGTGCAACTCATGCAAAAAAAACTGCCCCGCGCCATAACACCCACAACACACCTGTATTAAAGACGGTTTTGAGCTGCTTGGGGTTTTATTCACAATTCCCTGTGTTATGTATGCCACTTTCTGTGAGTTCAGAGGGTGGGTAGTGTGACTTTGGAATTTTAAATTCCCGGGGGCTTAGTTTGAACTTTTTTAGTTCGTACTAAATGTGCATTAGGGACAGCTGGTTTTAAAATTTTTCTTGAAAATCACGTTTCTAGTTTAGAAAGGTTTGATTTTGTAAACAAATCTCCTCTCTCCACCACACACAACCACAACACAAAACACATGGTGCACTGGGGGGGCCCGGTGTCTTGTTTAAAAACCCAAAAGTGTGTTGGGTGTGTGTGTGTTTGTGTGTGTTTTGGTGTGTGTGTGCTCCTGCGCGCGTTGTGTCCGTTGTGTGGGTTTGTGTGTTCCCCTTTGGGGGTTGTTTTGTTTGTGTGTGTGTGCATTTTGTGTGTGGTCTGTGTGTGCATTTCGGGGTTTCAAACCTTGCCCCCCCCCAACCCCCCAAGTCCTTGTGGAAAAAAAGGAAAAAAATGCTTTCAGTGAGCATGTGTTTTGACATCCCGACAGCCTAGAAGGGGGCCCATACAGAAAAATTTAAAATGCTATGAAGCCAAATAACTTGTCAGGAAAAAAAAAACCAGAGAAAGGGGGAGGGGATGGAGAAAAAAACAAACAAAAAAC
>JAMYXO010005078.1:5000-16153 GCA_033310375.1 Conus canariensis | reverse complement strand
AAACTTGGGAATACACAAAAAAAATTGTCCATAAATTTTTTAAAGTACATTTCGTTTTTTAATAAAATATCTTACACCAAACAATTTCAATATTGCTGTATGTAAAACGAACATTTTGGGGACCAATAAATTTGGGGTGAAGGCTGCATAATTAAGAAAAGCGTTGGGACGTGCTCTTCAAAACGCATGCCAACCTGTACAGAATGCTGAAATAAAATTAAAAAATTTCAGCACAATCAAACACATGATGTCATAAAAACCTTTTTATCAAATTTAAAATTTTTCTGAAAAACCAAAACACCCCCACAGAAAGCAACAACAAGCATCCCCGCACCATCAATACCCCCTTCTTTTAAACTAAAACAGCTTTCAAAGTTCCGCCCTCCCCAAGGTTTTGCTTGCTTAAAAATCATCCATACCCCAGATCAGCAGTTCACTAAAAAAAAAAAGAGAAAAACATTATATTTTTGTTTTTTTAAACAGCTACATCAAGCAGAACTTTCTTCAAATAATTCTATTAGGACCCACCACATAAAAAAAACCAATGTATTTTTAGGTCAGAAGTCTCACATCCCACCTCGAATAATCATTGATAATGAAAAATACAATACACATTAAACACAAAGTTTTCCATAACAGTTTCATTGGGACAAAAATATACAGGTATAACTCAAAATGAACGAAAATTTTTGTGACACCCCCAGTTTCATACTGTTATAATATTAGTTTCTTTCAAAAAAAAAACCCTTGGGGGAAACAGATGCAGGCTAAAAGCTTCTATGCAAAGCTAACAATAAAAACCATGCCAACCTGCAACAAATCAACGAAAAATTTACTTTCATCAGCCAGAAAAATTCAAAAAAAATCACATTACCAATGCAGTAAAAAGACAAAAAAAATTCATGACATAATCAAACACAAAATTTATTTCAAAGTCTTCACAACTTCGGCCAGGAAAACGGGCCCAAAACTATAGTGCTTTAAAACACACAGGACTAAAGGGACCTATCAGGGCTGTCACCCCCTCAGTAAATTTCCCTACACTTTATAAAAAAAAAACACCACACACAAATAAATAAAACAGAGATGTTCTTGAACACAAAAAACCTGCACCGCAAGGTATTTACTACACATTCACACACATCACACAGGGGGAACCCCCAACATCTGTTGCCCTTTTAATGTTTCCACCTTTTCATCTGGTTTGATGGAAAATTTCATGTTCTTTCAGCAAGCTTTATTGCGAGGGCCCATATTAGGGCTAATATCTTGCAAAGCTCAGCAAAGCTGTTAAAACAAAGCCAAACAAAAAACAACATGAACTTTAAAAAAACAGATTTTTTTTAACCATGCTGAAATTTCTTTCAAATCTTTTTTTTACATAGAATCTTTAATGAAAGCGCAAATCCCCTTTTTTAGGAAATGAAAAACAGATAAGTGAAATATCTCTGAACAGTGTTTTCCCCCCAGAGTCTGCAAAAAGCAGATGGGTTCCACCATTGAAACAATGGGAACTAACTCTATTTCGATGCTTTAATCAAAAGCATTCTGAAATGACCCTCAACCAAACAAGGTCATTATCTCTAAAGGGGGTCATTTCTTTCAGTATGACAAATGGAAATAGCCTCAAACCAAAACCCCGGACTAGAAATGGTCTAAACCTAAAATACTCTATTAAAAAAATAACAAAACTATTCGCGTGAGACACAAACCACACCTTCCCCCTTCCCCCGGCGCTTTGTGCCGCAACATCTTGCCTCCGGGGTTTCCACTCTGCAAACGCAGTTTTAAAAAAAATTTATTCAAAATGCTACCTGAAAAAAAAAATGAAAAAAACGTGTAACACACACACAAAAGGGGACCGGCTACTTTTCCAGCAAAGATCCAAGTCTAAAAAATGACGTCACACCCTTATGTCCTGGGAAAACCCCCCCCCGTTCGGCTTGCCCCCCCCAAAAACCTTGGGTGTCCTTCCTCCCTCAATAAAATCGCTTTTATACTGCGTGATTTAGGAAAATACTGATGACGCCTGAATTTTACATGCAACATTACACCTTAACACTAACTCCCCACACAATATCAGCCCGTTACAAGCAAACTGTTTAAAACCTACCAGGTCTTTCAGTGTGGTTTTTTTGAGCGGTAAAAACCTCTTCAAAAGAAATGATTCTTTCCCAAAACAGGAAACACTGAATCACACATGATGATTTAATAAGCTTTTCCCCAAAAAAAAAACGCCTTTGTCAATAAACTCACTTTTGCACAAAATACATCCACCCCTCCTTGTCCCTGGTAGTCAATCAGTTAAAAACCCTCTAAAAAACACAATAAGAACACCCAACAATAAATTATCCCTTGCAAAAACCAAAACCAAAACCTTCACACACAAGAAACCCCTCTCCCCACGCTCGTCCCCCAAAAGGTTTCTTTTCCCCCCTTGAGACACCCCAAAACAAAATAAATTAAAAATTTTCCCTCCCCCCCAAAAAAAAGGTTTAACCCCAAAACCCCTTTTAAACCCCCCCCCCCCCCCCCCCCCCCCCCTTTTCCCCCCCTTCCCCCCTCCCCTCCCCCCCCCCCCCCCCCCCCCCCCCCCCCCCCCCCCCCCCCCCCCCCCCCCCAAACCCCAAAAAACCCCACACAACCTCCCCAACCCCCCCCAAAAGACACCCCTCCCCCCAATTCTTTTCCCCCCCTTCCCCCAAAAAAAAAAACCACCCTTTCCCAAACCTTTTTCCCCAAAAAATTCCAACAATACCCCTTTTTCCCCCCCCCCCCCCCGCCCTTCCCCCCTTTTTTTTGGGGCCATCCAAAGGTAAAAAGCTTCTTCACAATCTGAACTCCACAGGAAAACAGATAGTAATGCCCCCAAACATGTTGCCCTTGCAAATAACATACTACACCCCCCAAACCACCTTCCTACCCTTCCCCCCCCCCCCCCCCCCCCCCCCCCCACCCCTGTGCTCCCTCCCCACCCCTCCACTTCTCAATCCTTCTCCCGCCCTCCTTTCCCCCCCACTCGTCCTTCAAGCTGTTTGTTAACACTGAAAAACCTTTGTTTGCAGTCAGCATTTTATCTGAAACAAAGACACATAACTGAAACAGTAACACACACACAACCACAAGACACACACAACACAATCACACACACACACTACCCACACACACTCAACAGGCACAACAAATACCCTGGAGACACAAATTCCATTATTGAAACCTTTCCCTCAATCTCTACTTCCCCTCCACTTCTTCCTTCCCTACTCGCAATTCCTCCCCTCTGTCCATCTCAACTCACAAGTCATCAAAAATTTTCCCTTTTTCTTTTTAATTCACAAAAACCTTTAAAATCCCACTTCTAAAACATACCAGAACCTTCTTTAAAATCTTTCTCAGTAAATTTCTTAAATCAATGAAAAATGTTCAGGCTCTTTCAGAATTCAACGATCCACATCAAGTGGGACATCTTCTGAACAATGTTTTTCATGAGTCTGCTGTAAAACTTAATGTTTATGGCCCACATCATGCAAATTTCCCAATTTTCCTAAAAAAAATTTATGTTTCACTGTGAGTGGTACATGACATGGAGCACCATGGAGCTTCTTCACTTTTTAAAGATAAGAAAAGGTGTAAAAGGAGGCCTGTATGGGAATGGAGCCCAGACCCTGAAAGCCCAAAGGCAGAAGCGGCAAGAGGTGTTCAAGCTAGATCTGGCAAGGAGGAACAAAAGTGAAACTTCATAAGGCTTAAAATTTCCTACAAATATCAGGTGTCCCCAGTGGCTCAGGGGCGCAGAGCGACATCCGGAGGCATGAACCCCCGGGTGTGGGCCCAACCCCCCTAGAATGTCAGGAGATAAGGGCCGAAACACTTGCTTGAAGGGGCTTTCTCTTCGGAACCTCTGCTGCCCGCTCTCCACGAGTTCTCTACAATGGCAAAAGTGTTTTTCTTTTAAAACCCCCCGGGAAACAAATTAAAAACTCTTTCAGGTTTGGAAGGATTTTTAAAAAGGTTGTTACCCCCCATCTTTTTTTTGAGTTCTATTCCTCTTTGCCAGGTCTTTAACATAAAACCAGTGTTTGGGGTTTCCAGCTTCACCTCAATGGGAGTTGACCGTCTTTTTTTTTTCCCTTACCTTGCAGAGGGGCAAACTGACAGAACTACTGGACAGTAGTTTTAAGGTTGGTAAGGTCTTTTCAGTTGGGAATCAAATATAGAGCTTTTTGCCAGGGGGTTTGGGGGAAACCCCCCGTTGTACAGATATGGTTTTTAACAAATTTTACTATTAAAGGGTCGGGGCACAGCTCTCCCGGAGATGTTTCAAAAACTGATAATGAACATCATCCAAAGGCCAGGGGCAGAACGTTTAGGTTTTTCAGATCTATTCAGGTCACAATTGAAAGAGGTAATTGTCACTTCCCGGGTTGTCTGAAGTGAAGCTGATGAAGAATTTTCTGTAATTTTTTTTTGTTGTTTTTTTTGGGGTTTTGTTTTGTTTTTGTTGAAAAACAGCAGATTTACTTGAGGACCGATTTCTGTTGAATGTGGGAAGCCAGCAATTGCAAAAAAGTTTCATTATCAAGCATTCGGCAAGTTTCAGGTGATGAACTACTTTGGTTTTTTTTTTCTTTCCCTTTTTTCCGGATGATTTTCCGACTTTTTCATGAATATTTTAGATGTCACCTGCAGCAGAAGTTCCTCCAAGACGATTTTTACTGACTTTAAAAGGGGTGTCTTGTTTTGGCTCAGAGCTTTATGGGGTTGAGCATGGAGCTAAAAGGCTTTGGACTAACGACAAGCCCCCCAAATTGCTACTATTGGGATTGTTGGCATCAATTTAAACCCAAGGTGTTTAGGCAGTTGGGGGTTATGCAAGACATTGGAAAATTTAAAGGTTTTTTTGCAGACCTTAAAAATTAGTCAGAGATTCTCTGGGTTTTTTGTTTTTTGAAAATGTCATTTCCTGGAGTTCCTTTGAAATATTGCAGAAAAAAGATTCCTATTACCTCTCATAACCAAGGTGTTGTGACAGAGTGTTTTGGGCTTTTTATGATTTCAATAAACAGGGAAAACGGTCACTTTCCATGCAGATCGTCATGGAAAAAACACCTAGTCCGGGAACCACGAGGGGTCACATTTTGAAAAATCTAAACATGAAAGAGCACCTGTGACAGAATGAGGAAAGTTGGGAGGCCCATCTTCACAACAAGCCCAAAACTCTGAAAGACATACAAGAAGCAGACTTATGGATAAATTTTTCACACTACCCCAAAAAATGGCATTAAAGTCACCTAATACAAACAAGGGCGAGGAATTCTTCAAACAGACTGACATGGTCTATGACAAACCCAAAGACAGGCCGTAATTACAGCGAGCAAACTGTAAAGTTTCATGGAGGGGGGGGGGCCTCTCTACAAATTTTTATTTACCCCTGAAGAGGGTAATAAGAGAAACAGGCTGAACATAAAAGCCTGTGGATAAAAAGGAAAATGATGGGACCCTTTTGCCCCCAACATGAAGGTTGCACAGGTTCAAAAAAATATTGAAGCAGAAACTGAAGTTTCCGGTTTTGAACTTTTGTTTCTGAAGGCTCTACCGAGGTTTAAGTATCCCAAAACAAAAGCTGCAGCTCCTCAAAGTCTAGTTCAAAGGAATTCAAAAACGGCCCCGAGCCTATGCGACACGTTTGACTGAGACCTCTTCTCACGCAACGAGTTAAACACGCAGCGAAAAAGGCATTTTTCTGACTTTCCCGGGTTGTTTTTCACACTGAAAAACCGCCGAACTATTCAGGATTTTGGGTTGCTGTACCTCGAAACCCTTTTTGACTTTTTCTTTTTCATTTGAATTAAATTTTCTTTTTTTTGCTCTGTACATGGCAACCAGTGTGGAGACTCGTGAACCTCACCCTTCATAAAAACAAAAGACTTTCCCGATTCACTGTAAATCGCCCCCAGTTCTGGAATGTTTTTTTGGCAGGAGAGAGAGAGCAGCCCGCGGGGGTTAGTTGGTTGGAACCCAGCAAATCAGGGCCCCCGGGAAAAACTACCCCCCAACAACGAAGCAAGGAACCAGCTGCTTGTAAAAGGTATGGCAGTTAAGGAGCTGTCACAACTCCCAACAACACCCCATTCTTTTTAAAAGGGTAGCTTCCGGGGAGGAAAAACCCTTAAACAAGTGTGGAGTATAATGTCCCATATCTATTGCTGAATCTGAACAGAGGGACTCCTTTGTGCAGTAGGGTGTGAACTTTTTTCATTCCATCAAAGCTGAGAGAGCCAACACGCTGATCATAAGCTGGCAAGATCTTTAAAGGCGTAATTTGCCCATATAACTGTCCCCGATTCCGCTTAAAAAAATCCTCATGGTAACTTTTTTCATGGCTGAACTTTTTCATAAAGAACAGCCAAAGATGTTAAAAAACCCCCTCAAATTTTCAATTGTCTTGAACAGGGGCACCACACATCAGGTTCAAAAAGGGCATAGTGTCTGCGCCTGCAAGCATCAGGTCACAAGCGGGGAAACTGCTTGGGAGTTTTCCCCCTTTTTTAAAAAAGAAATGCAGCACCAAAGGGGAAAATGAAAAACTGGGGACAGCGCCACTGAGACTGAGCCGGCATACCCAGCGACAGCCCCGAGCGGAGGGACCGACCACTCAAGGTAGGCCGGGGAAATGCCAGTCCATGCTCCCGCTCTCCTAAAATAAAAATCCCAACAGGCTCCTCATCACAGTCTTAAAAACCCCCAAACCCAAAAGCTGTCGCTCAAGAAGGCTCCAAACCCCAAAGGGAGGGAAGGGTAACAACAAAAACAGGGTAGTGCACGGTCCAAACCCTCACAGTCCTCAGGTATACCCCCTGAGGTGGCGACACAGGTGGTTTGAGACCTTATGTCATCGGACTGCCCTCTTTAAATGTTATAGGTTTAAAAACAAAATGAAAAGAAACATATTTCATTACTGAAAAGGCATAAGTTTTGATTTTTTTGTTTTACAGGAAGCACATAATGAATGTATCAATGTGGGAGAAACCTGGGGTGCAACTCTTTTATAATGCAGGGACAAACAGAGTCAAGCTGAAATCATTTAATTTCTAAACATTTCAGGGGAAAGATACACTTGGGTTTAGTGGTTGAAAGAATGTTAATATATCAGTAGAAAATGACCATTAAAGATTCAAACTGGCAAATGTTGATGCCCCCAACAATACAAAGGACCAAGTTTATGTTTTTTTTAGGAAAAAAAGGTCAAGAAGTGCTTTTACATATTCGGTGAGCAAAACTTAATGGTTTTTTTGTGAATACTGTTGTAAACAATAAAATGGATATCATATCCGTTTATTCCACACGAGGCAGAAGTAAAACGAATTTAACTCTTTCATTTCCTTACTTTTCTACGAACCATTACTTCATTCTTGTTCTAGATTCTTATAATATACGAGTATTCCCTTCGTTCCTGGATTTAATAGAGAAAAACAAAGAAGTGTAAAGTGAGAACTGCCACATGTGATGTAGCAAACCGCCAGAATAGAAGCGGCGACCACTTTTCCCACTCTGTAGGGCCGTCTGGCATCCATTCTATTCATAAACACTGCCGCGCGAGCGACCCGGTCGGACGTTGTACCGATGACGCACTCGCGCGAAGTTTCAAAGCGCTTACTGCGAGAACCGAATATTTTCCGGGCTGCAGGAAGGAAAGGAGGGATTTTGTGATGCCCGTTTTCCCGGGCTGCAGAAGGAAGGTAGGATTTCTGCAAACCAGAAACCGGGTTGCAGGATGAAAGAGTTTAATACTATAATCATGAGACTTAACACTTTCTGACGTTGGAGAATCATTTCATAATGATGAGAAAGAATTTTCATGGAGTATAGAACCAATCCATTTGTTGCTCACCGATTAGACTAGTGTTTTGTTTCAGAGGAAAGCCTAACTCATTGTGTTTCATGTGACTGCTAACCATGCCCACTCTGAATGAAGGCACTGGTAACAGAGCTGAACGTTTGTAATTTTGTAAGAGGCCCCGCCAATGGAATTTAAAAACAGTTTTCTAAAAGGCACCAAGTTTGTGTTAATCAAATAAATGAACTATTAGCATCCTCTTAGATGATGACGTAACATTTTTTTTTTTACAGAGTATGGGAAAACAATAGACTGTAAAAACGAAATAAAGAACGTTGAGAGCTTTGAGTTGCGTATTAGAAAAAGGAAGAGGAATCTACTCTCGACCCTGAGTAATAAGGCTACCACAAAGCAAATGCTTCATTTTGAAACAGCAGCAGAATGACTGCAGGCTGGGAAAGTGAAAGGTGCTCAGATTACCACAGTCAAGGACCAAGTGGACTGAAGATTGCTGATGCAATACTAAATATTTGACAATGTAGAAAACGCACGAGGCAAGAATAAATTAAAACAAAATTAATGTAAACAAATCCAGGAAATAATAACAGCCAGAAGAATACTGAAAACAGGTATTCTTCAGAGCAATACTTTAATCAGACCACAGTTGCACATGATGTCAGGGAGAAAGCAAATTTATTTAAAGTACAAAACGAATAATGTCCCATGACTCAATGAAGAGGAAGCTGCATCTTGTGAGGAATGATTTTACACTTAAAGAACCGACCAATGCGTAAAACACATGAACCAATGGCTCTGCCCCTAGCAGCGATGGACTGACCATGAGAATTTTCACATTACAAAAAAAAAAAAAATTGGCAGTGTTCAATGAGGCCTTTCATAAAGGTGAGCTGTCGTATTCACAAAGGATGGTTTCTAACTTGATACATAAAGCAAAAGAATTACAGAGAGATAATCTAATAATGGTGAACCTCCTACTCTTACTAACTGTGACTTTAAATAGATTAGCTAATGATTTTAGCCCTTCAACCTTAGCCGAGTCATTAATTAATTAGTTAAAGAAGATCAGGTTGGATACTATATTAAAGGCAGAAACATCGCGAGAATCAATTCGATCGCGAAGATCAACTGATGACACAATTTAACTACCTAAATAAAACTATCAAGCAGAGATACTTGTTGGCCGTTCATTTTTCCAAAGCGTTTATTCGATAACTAAAGCTTTCTACTGAATACCTTTGATCTGTATGGCTTGGTTCTGATGATTAAGAAATGGATAATCAATACTGATAGGACAGTAATTTTGCATCTATAAATCATGGTGGCTGGCTTTCCTCAGCCCTTTAGTCTGAATTGTGGCATATGACAGGGTTGTCATTTTCTCCACTAGTTTGCACATTTTCGCCATTTAAAATTGTTGGCTATCAAAATTAGAAAGCAGTACAGTAAATAAGAATAAGATGCCTACACATTCTTCAAACTGAAAACTATTATTTAAAAATAAAGCAAATGGCAGATGGCACACGTGTTCCTCGGAGATTGTAATGATATGACCAGATCACTGGAATATATTAACTTCTTTTGAGGAAATTATCAGGTACAAATTAACCCCCTTGACAGCTGAGCCTACATGGCAGGAAGTGAACTGCCCCAGTGCTGGGCTGATTGCTGTGGCCGAGCGAAACGACAGGGTGTTTTACGTTTTAGCCCATATCTCTGTCACTACTGAGCCAACACCTAACAAAGTATATATTTTTTGAAAGGACATTGAAATTTGCTGTTTGACTGTATAAATTTGAATACCAGAAAGTATACAACAAGAATTGAGGCAAACAGACAATTATTTATTTTTGGAAAAGAAATAGTTTTTTTTTTTTTTTTTTTGGGGTTTTAGTAAAAATAACGGTAAAATCATATTATACTTAAACAAAAAAAATTGAATGAACAGAAAGAAACAAAAAAGCAGAAATGAATATAAAATAAATCAAATAACTGACCTGTGATAAATGGTAAAAAAATCTGCCCAAACACAGCACGTGATCCACATGAAAGCACACAAGGGCACTGATGCCTCCTAGAAACACTTGAACCACTACACTACACGATTTTCATCCAAGAAGCACAAAAAACACAACAGATTTCTTTTTTTTTTTTTTTCCCCACCACAGATTGTTTTTTTCACAGCACAACAATTCAATGGAGAAGCACGGGCAGACCAAAGATTTCTGCATACAGTATGGTGTGTGTGTGTGTGTGTGTGTGTGTGTGTGGGTGTGTGTGTGTGTGTGTGTTGTGAGTGATGTTTATGTGAGGCTGCTCGCGGCTGTATAGCTGACAATGGTAGGTAGAAGCTCAAAGCACCATTGACAAAACAGAGTTGCAGCTTGGATGGGCAGACAGTGCACATGTACCGGGGAGTCGGAGAGCACCCCCGTGCAGCACACACTCTGCACTTGCGGTAGGGCTTCTTCTTTCTCTCTGTTGGAGGATGGGCATAGGGAAATGGGCTGCTCCAACTCGCTGTGCATCACCAAACACTCCCTGGTGGAGTAACGTGCTACTTACTGGTGTGGCAGGATCCCCGGGCTTGGATAGAGCAGCAACGAATTTCCAGAGGCATCCAGGTAGTCCTCTTTTTGTACCCTTCTCCTTGGACACAATGTGTGCATTCAGTGTGGCCCACCTGCAGAAAGTGAAACCCAATTTCTTGGTCCCACTTCTGGCACTTGCGGGTGATGTCCGTAGGGCCAATCAAGTTGGTCCTGATGTCCACGCCAACCCAAGTATAAATTGTAGTAAACCGATGACATGGGCTGTCAGAACTCAGCTTTGTGATGCGGCTCTTCTCCTCCGGCGGAAGTTGTCAGTGTGCAACTGGAAACAATGAAAACTGCCTTGCTGTCTCATAAATTTTGAATAAGTGGTGCCACTTTACAGAGGCTGGCTGAAGTTGCGGCTGGCACCTCCAGAGTTCTGCACATCAGGCTGTGCACCCAGCTGTTTCTCACAGTGCCACAGTGCAGACAGTTGTGGGCCACGAGGTATCGGTTTCAGGTTGACCGAGCTGTAGAATTGTCGGCATACACAATGTAAGCCCTTATCCAGCAGGTCCCCTCCATCAGCCACACCACGGTCATGCACGGTCATGTCAGAGTCTGGGTGGAGCGGGCAATCGTTGTGGACGACTTGTGATGGGGATCGTCCGTGCCTTGGTAAGAAACCCTGACCAACACAGATAAAGTACGAACAACCACGCAGAATAATTACTCAGAGTCCTGACCTCTACTGCTAACTCACACAC
>JAMYXO010005077.1:0-16159 GCA_033310375.1 Conus canariensis | reverse complement strand
TTTAAATTTAAGTACTATTTAAAGATTTTAAAGTTAAGTCGGCAAGTCTTTTTCTCCGGGGGCCTTTTGCGTTGAAAACTCGGGGCAAAGGGAAAGTTGCTTGCTATTGTTAGAGTTTTGGGGACTTTTAAATTAACAGCAGTTGTTTTTAAACTTGATAAAGAGTAGAGCGCGGGATTAACTTTTGTGTGATAAAATATTTGGGCGTTCAAAGAGGGGCCCCTTTGTTTTGTTGTGCTTTTTTCTTTTTTTTAAATTCTTTTCTTTCCCCTTAGCTTTTTTTGTTACAGAAGTCTGGGTAGAAAAACCCCTAAAATCTTCGACCGCGGGCCAAAACAAAATTTTTTTAAAAACCCGCCCCAAATTAAATTTTCCCCTTCATTTTTCCCAATCATTTTTTCTTGTTCACGGTTGAAGGTAAAGGCAAATTCTTTTGGATGTCGAATGTTTTTTTTCCCCCCATCACTCCTTTAGCAAACCTCCGCCTCTAAATCCTTATAAAAAGTTTTCTTTTGGGTTTTTGTTTTAGAAAAAAACTATAAAGTGTCTGTGTAAAGGACATTTGATTTGGGTACAGGGGTTTTTTAAAGGTAGTCGTTTTAAAAATTTCCCAAGCATTAAAAAAACTTTGAAAACTCCGCAGGAAAACCCCCCCGATAAACACCGGTTGTCAAACTTCACAGTCTGTTTTTTTTCTTTTTTAATGCAAACCAGGCTGTCCCCTAAATCTTCTAAAAGTCTTGGTAGTTTAGGTTTAGGGCCAGTTAATTTCTTGTTTTTCTTTCGTAACAATTTTACATCTTTACGATTGTGTTTCGTTTCCCAAATCGTCTTGCCCAAAAAAAATGTTGTTCATCAACTTAAAAAAGTCTTTTTTGAAGCGTCGTGGCCGCAGTTTCCCAAGTTTTGTTTCTTCATTTATGTATGGTCTCATGAAAAAAGGGTCTTGGTCAAAAAATAAAATTATTTTGTGGAACAGCTCTTAGTTTTTAGTCCGTGTCTTAAGTAAAACTGTAACAGGCCCGGGAATTTTCCCGACATTTCTTTTTTCTTGTGTCGAAAAATTGGGGACGGTTTGGGCGACTCATCTTTTTTTTTCTTCGGTTTAAGGGGGGAAAAACGTTATGAAGGGGCGTGCAATTCTTTAGGATAATTTTAAGTTTCTTTAAGATTAATCCCATTGGTTTTTCGGGTGTAAGCTGTGATTTGCATTACTCAAAAACCGGCAGTAACTCTTTAGGCCCGGGTTTTTCATTTTTTAAAATTTTTTAAAGGCCCGTGCCTTTGGGTAAAGGCCCCTCCTACAGTTTTTTGGGTCTAAGTACTTTAGATTGTTGGATGGTTTGGGGGATTTTAATCGTCTTTAAAACTTTTTGTTGGCTCTTTCGGTTTTGGAAAGGAGGCCCTGCTAAAGCCCCCCCTTTACCCCTTCAAAACATCTGGGGTGTACTTGATCCGAGATTAAGTCAATCTCAATGTTTGTAAAAAAACTTCAAAAAAAATGCGTCCCAAGGAAAAACCCCGGGGGAGGGGATGTACTGTGACCCAATCTAGGCCGTAGTGTTTATGCAAAATGGGTCTGTAAAATTTTGAAAGGAAGTCTGTCAATTAAAAAAAAACGTCGGCCCCAAAAAAATATTGATCGTGATAATTTGCCCTCGTTCGACAGGTAATTCTGTCAGGCTTTCTGTGCGTTTTTTCATAGTCGGCGTCAAAATTTTTTCCTTTCTTCTAAAACGGCTGTAAAAAATCTTCCTTTGCTGGCAGGCTGGCTCATAAACCTCTCCCCACGGGGTCCCTGTATTCCCTAGGGATAGACGCCTTTTCGGTTAAAGAGGGGGGAAAAAAATTGTTTGGTGATTTGGTTTGTCTTGCAGAGATTTGCTAAATTTATCCAAAACCCCCCCTTTAGTTTCTGGGGCAGAGTCATAAAAGGATTTAAAAAGTTTTACTTTTAAAGGTCATTTACTTTTCTGTGACTGTGGGAAAACAGTTAACCCCCCTTTTTCATTCGAAGTTATTTTCTTGCCCTGATAAAAAGGGGAGAATCGTTTTCCCCGTTTAAATTATGAAAAGAAGATTGGGGTTTTCCCCTGTTTGGGGTCAACCTTAAGTTGAGATTAAGCTATTATGCGCTGCCCCTTGAATTTGCCCGTAAGGGGTTTGTGGTCCCTTTTTCGCATGCCTGAAATTCTTTGTTGGGTATCCAGCCCCGGGGGGTGGCTGATTTATAAAAGCCCCTTTGGTTTCAGGAGTCATCTTAAGGGCCGGGAAAGGTTCAGCTGATTAGGAATTTTATTGCCCAAAAGGGGCTTCATCTGCTCCAAAAATCGGCCAAACTGCGTCGGGACCTCGTTAAAACTTGGTTGTGTGTGTCCACCATCTGAAATTTCAAAGGGCAAAAGCATAAGAACAGAAATTTATTTACGAGATAATTTAAAGGGTTTTTTTTTGTTGTGTCCGTTCTTGAGGGGCCTTGTTAGTTCCGTAGCCCAAAATTGCTTCAAAGTCAGATTTAAAATTCGTATGGGCTCTTTTGCCCTTTTGGTACATTCTTAAACCTGACTTTAGGGCCTTGGTTTTGGGGGCAATAAGTTCGATTTTACAGTCTACAAAAAATTTTACAAATTTTTTTTGGGGCGGGCGGCGGCCCCTCTACAGTTGGGTCCTGGGGCCTTAAAAAACCCCTTTTACAAAAACCCCTGTTTAGCAGGTTCCCCTTTTACGTATTAAACCTTTAAGGTTTTTTGCTCATTGTTTTAATTAATACATAATGGCTTTGGAAACCATTGCAAAAAAAGAATTTAAATCGACTTTTATTTTCAAGTTTAATTTGCCCAAAAGTGGGAGCGTTGGGGGGAAAATTTCCCTTTGGGGACCGATTGTCTACTGAATTCCATTTTGTATTCGCTTACCCTTATCGGTTTGTTTTGATCTTCAAAACCGGTCGATTTCTTTCTATACTTTTCCCGGAAAAAGGTTATGTTATTAAAAATTCAAAAATCATTTATATACTGCCCAAAAAATTAAAGGGAAAAAAAATCTGTTGGGTGTGCCTTTTTAAAAAGGGTGTAAAGTGCCAAAAAAAAACCCACATTTAAACCAAGTTATCCGAATTTTGTATGGGTTTAGGATGCTGTTTAAAAACTAATCTCTGGGAGAGGAGGTAAAAATTTGCCGACTTAGGAGAGTTTTGGTTTTTTTTTTTTTAAATTTGATTTCAAGGCTGTTCCTTCAGACCAGCCGGGAAGCCGCTTTAATTTTTTGCTTTTCATTGAAAGGGTTTTTAAACGGGTGTAAGCATGAAATCGCCCAGCCGGGGTTTTAAAGTCTTTAATAGTGTTTACTTCTTTTCTGTTATTTAAAACCCAGACTTGCATACTACTTTCCCCGGGGGGTTTTATTTTTAATCGAATGGCCCAAAAAACCTTTTTTTTGGGGCGGGTTAATTTGGGAAGGGGACTCTGGGATTTTAGAAATAGCATGTGTTACGTTTTTTTTAAACGTTTGGGGGGGTTAATGTGCCCATGTTAATTTTTTAAAGGGAACAATTTGCCTAATGATTTTTTAAACTCCCTTTTAAAACTGTACTTTTGTTGAACAGTTTTTTCATTTGGGGCCCTTAAATTGGGGGGTTCTTTTTAAGCCCAATTTTTTTCGCAAATTTAAAAAAAAAAAAAGAAAGTAAAGTAAAGGAAAACGCGTTTTTTTCTTCCCCCAAGCGTTCCCTTTATTTCCCAAGGGAACACCTCAAATTTTACACAAACGCCCTCCCAAATGCTTTAGTTTTTTTTGGAATCACTACACCCCAAGGTTTAACTTTTTGATTGCTTCTCTTGATATTTCCCACTATGTTTTTGTTTAAAAATTGTTTACTTTCATTCTCAAGCCAAGTGTCTAACACTTTCACCGCTTTGTCAAATTTTTCATTAAAATTTTCTACAAAAAATCATTAGTTTCAGATTCGCGGTTTTTGGGGCCCGCCATTTTTTAAAGCCCTTTTTAAAAGCAAAAAAAAATAAAAACCCCATGAGTTTAACGCGGGTTTTTAATTAGCGTGCCTTTTGGTTGGCGTTATAGTTTACTAACCCTAGCAAAATGTTTTTTTAAAGAATAGAAAAACCGCCCAACAGGGGGAAAGATGGGAAGTTTTCGCCGAAACTTGTCACGCCTTTTTTTAGCTCTGGAACAAAAGATTATCTGTTTAAAAAAGCACATGGGCAGTTTTTCATATTATGATTATTTTTTTTTATTTTTTTATTTTAATAAAAAATATAAAGCATGCAAAGATCATAAATTTTCGATTTCCCACTTGTTTGTAATCGGCGCCCTTAGTATAGGATATGGGAATGTTAGCAAAAAAACATTTTTAAAATGGGGGCCAGCTGTTCTGGGAAAGGGTTTTAGACTTTGAGGAGTTTTTTAAGGGTTTTTGCTGAAATAAGGGGGGGGGGCCGGGGGATTGCTCAATAGACTTTCTTTTTGGGCCACGGGGGATTACCCCAGAAAAACTTCATGTTTAAAAAAGATTAATGCATTTAAGGGATTGTTTATAAAAAAATATTCTTTCAAAAAAAAAAGATTCATTCATTTAAAAAAAATATTTTCCGGGATTAGTTCTGATGGGGGGGCGGGGCTATTGTTAATCCCTTTGGGCCCTTTTTTCGGGGCGGGCAAATTATTTTTTTAGAAAATTGGGGTTTCCTGATAAAGGGAAAGAAAAACCCCTTTAATAAAAAGGCAATGGAAGTTTTAGCTAAGGCAAGGGACGCTTACGAAAAAAAGGAGAAGGGGCCCCACTTAGATTTTTATTAATAAAAAATTTTAAAGAGAACGGGACTTTGCGGACCCCCAAAAATTTACAGACGTTGATGAGGGAAATAAATTTTGGATTTTTTTTGTGGAGGGGAAAGAAGTTTTAACTGGGTCCCCGCCAAAAAACTGTTGACTTTTATGAACCATTTTGAGGTTCAAAAAAATGGTGGGAAATAGGTTTATTTTTTGGTGCTATGGGGAAATCTTTCTTCTTGCATATTCAATCAAAAAACTTAGTTAAAAATGAAATTTAAAAAAACCCCCCTTTCTTATGGCGATACGAAGTCCCAAAATATTTTATTTTCTGGAGGGAAAGGGAAAAGGGAAAAGGGGCCGCTTTTGATAAACTGAGAAAAGCGGGCTGGGTTTGTCTGAATCAAAAGCAAAAGGGACTGGCTTTAAAAAACAAGCGATTTGGAAAATATATAGCCTCCCCAAAAATAAGAATAATAAGCCTCGTTTTGGGAAACTAGTTCCAAAATGACACCCCCCAAAAAGGGAAATTCTTTTTTCCTTAAACTTGAAAAAGTTTAAGAAAAAAAAATTTTAAAAGTATCCCCTGACTTTTTTGGGCCCTTGGTTTAAAGGGTTAAAAGACGGGGGCCCCTTTAAAAGATAAAAGCTCAAACTGCTGTGGCTTTTGGCTTTAAAAACAAATTTTACTTTGCGAGGTCCATTAAAGTATCCTAGGTTGATCCAGGTTTTTTATGGGAACGATTTTAAAAGGAGCCGTAAACCAACTGTTTTTAAGAATCGGGTTACAGTTAAGGGGGGTTTTCCCGGGGGCAACCATCGCTCCCCCCCTTTGAAAAAAAAACTTTAATAAAAAATTCTAGTTGGGTTTCTTTTTTACCATAAAATTTCATAGGGGCCCTTTTATGGACAAAACCCGGGCAACACAGAAGGGGGTTGGGAGATTGCCAGCAGTCTTTCGCGCCTTTAAAAAAATGAAAAAATTTAAAAAGCATGGGGTCTTAAGAAAGTGAACGGGGAATAAAATTTAAAAAAAAATTTGCATTACTGAAGACATCCCAAGGTAATAAAAAACTTTTAAACCTTTTGGTTTTAAAGAAAAGTCTTGTTTGGGGGCCTGGAAAAAGGCAAGGGGGGATTTTTAAAATTTAGGCCACAGACCCCATAGGGGTTTTGTAGACGTTTTTGAAGTTGAAAAAATTTTATAAAAAACCAACCCCCTCCCGTGTTTATTTAAGAGAGACCCCCTTTTTTTACGTCTAAAAAGCCCGTCCCAAAAAAGTTCTTTTGGGTTCGCGAAAAAGTTGCAATTTTGTCCCCCCAAAACCCCGGTTTGCGTTTATTTTAAAAAAAAAAAATATTTATTTGTTTTTTAAACTTATGATTTATTTATTTTTTTGTGTGAAAAATTAGGTTTTTATTTATTTATTTTAGTTCACATCTTATTTTTTAGTCTTTTTTTTTGGGTTTATGAAATTTTTTGCTTGCTTTTTTTTGTTCTGTTTTTTTTGGGCTCAGTGGGTTTCCTGTTTTCGAAGTAAAAGTCTTTCTCCACTTTCCCTTTTGGGGTTCAAAATTTTTTTTCGCCCGTTAATTTCCCCGCCCTCAGCCATAAAATGCTCAAATTCTTCAGCTGTTTGTTTTATCCCTTTCAATGCCCTTTTCCCTTTTTTTCAGCCCTTTTGAAAAAAGTTTTGCTGATGTGGGGCAAAAATGGCAGTGTGCTTTTGTGTTTAGGCGTTAATTTTTTTTAAAAATGCACTCACAATCTTGACATAAACACCTAAACCCAAACCAATGCTCCCTAATGCTAAAGAGGCTGGGCGCTCCGGTTCCCCGTAGCTAAAAGGCAAAAGGGCCCGGGCCCAGCAAATTACGGGTTTGTTACAGCCCGTTAGGCCCGGTGATTTTTTAAGAAAGGTTTAAAAATTTTGGGGAATATTTCTTTCTAGGCCCCCTTTTTTTCTTTATTCGGGGGTTTTTTCTTTTCCCTTCGGGGGGTTCGGGTTATTTTGCCAACCCATAAATTTTTGGGGGCCCTTTTTCACCCGGCATTTTTTAATTGGTTTATTTTTTTTAAAAAAGTTTTCTTGTACCTTTTTTCCCTTTTTTTTGGCACCCCAACTTCTTTTTTCCAACAAAATTTTTTTAAACCCCATTAAAATTTTAAACTATTTTAAGGGTTTAAAATCCAACACTTTTTGTTTTTTTTGGCAAACCTTTCCAGGACTTTTTTTCCCAATTTCAAATGTTTATTACCCCGGGTAATAGAAATTTCCCCAAAGGCCTAAGGGGGAGGCCCGAAAGTTTTTCGGGGTTTTTTATTTTCCCCCCTTGTTAATTCCCCTTCTGGTTTCCTGGATTTTTTGGATCCCTTGGATTTTTTTTTTAACGAAAAAAGTTTTTTTTCTTTTTTTTTGGCCCTTTAAATTCTTTTTTTTGGGGTTAAAATTGGCCCCGGGCGGTGTGCCCCCTTTTTTCTTCGTTTTAAGGATTTCTTTTGCAGAATAAAAGAAACTTTTTTTTGGAGGGGGGCTTTTGGCACCAGGAGTCCCCCCAAAGGAATCCCCTTTTGAATTTGGTTTCCCCTTTTTTCCTAAAAACCCACTTTTGGGGGGGGTTTCCCATTTTGGGTGGTTGTCCCTTTTTTTGGGCGCCCCCTTTTTTTTCCCTATTGGGACAAAAGCCTTTTGGTTTGGGTTTTTGGCCCTTTGCCCCCTTTTTGGGGACAGTTTTTTCCTATTTAATGACTCGCGCTTTTAACCATGAAAGGGGACCCCCAAAACCATTGTTTTTGGGCCGGACCCCACCACGGGTTCAAGGGTTTCAAAAAAGCCTTTCCTCCGCCTTCTGTTTGGTTTCTTTTGCTTTTGTGTGTCTTTGGGTTTTATCACCCAAAAAAAATTTTCCCAAGGCTCTTGACGGTTTTTTCGGTGACTTTTGGGAAGGGCCCGGGTTTTGGCAACCCCTAAAGCCACGTTTCCGGCACTTTTTCCTTTTCCTCAGTGGGGAACTCCGTGTTTTCTTTGGCTTGAATTTCCCCATTCTGGTTGTGGCAACTTTTGTCTCCGCCTCCCCGCAAAAGGGAAGTGTCTTTTTTTCTGGATGAAATCCTGGTTGTGTCATCCAGGGAAGGCCTTGAGAGGGGGGCAGCTTGTACCCCTCCCCAAGGGTTTCTTTTTGGTTTTGGGGCTTTGTTTGTTGCTGTTTGTCAAGATGAGTTTTTTTTGCCAGCACGAACAGAAAGGGGGGAAAATTTGGGCACAGCCTATTGAAAATACCCATTTTCCCAAGTTTGTTTCCATTTGGGTTGTTTTACTCCTTGGTAGGAATCCGCTTTGGAAACCCTTTTGAAGTACTTTTTGGAGCTTGTCGGGGGGGGGGTTTTTTGGGGCATCTTTGGTCCCGCTCAAGGCCACGGTTTTTCTTGGGGCACGCCCCTTTATGGTTTGCCAGATAAACCACACTACGTCCGGTCTTCTTTTCTTTTTTTGGGCTTTTTGGTTTGCGCCCCCAGATCTTTTTTGGGCGTGTTTTTCACACCCCGCCACCCCTGGGATGCCCCTTTTCGGGACTGTCCCCATCCGTATTTTGGTTTTCCTTCGGGTCGGGGTCCCCGGGGGCCCCCTTTGCGGAAATTAAAAGGGGGAAATTTTCGCTTTAGTTTTTGTATTGGCCGGTTTTCGGGCCCAAATTTTTCATTTGGGGTTTTGGCATTTGGGGGGAGGGGTTTATCACATGCTGACCGCCCTAAGGGCCGGTGTTTTGGGGGGTTTTCCCGCCGTTGCGCTGGCCGGGGGGCCATTTCCTAGCCCCTTTGGGGAATTTTTAAACTGGAAAAGGTTTTTCCTTTTTTGGGGCCCCTGGTAGGTTTTGGGCCTTGGTTTTGGTGGGACCCACCTTTTTTGTTTTCCCCGCCAACGTTGGGGGGGTTTGGCCATTAAAACTTTTTCCCCCGGGTTTGGGTTTGGCCACCCCCTAAACCCTTGGGGAATGTCGAGTGGTGTTTTTGCTCTGTGGGTCAGAGTTGTTTTCCTCCAGATGCGGGCTAAAGAATCCTTTGTCCCACTTAGGGTCCAGATTTTGGCTGCTCAAACTTTTGTTCTGGCAAAATGGAAGGGGGGCCTGATAAAACCCGCTTTGTGTTTTCTTTTTTTTTGCTTTTCCCTTTTCCCTTCGCGATTCCCCCTTTGCTGGGGGGCCCCAATTGTTTTTTTTCTTTCGGGTCTTTCCCACATTTTTTTCCAAGCCTTGTTTTTCAGCGGGGCAGTGCGGTATTTCTTTTGCATTTTGGGGGTTTTTTCCCTTTTGGACCCAAATTCTTGCCCAAATTCTTTTCTTGGGGGCCCTGGATTTCTTTGGAGGTGTTTTTTTTTTGGGAAATTTTTGGGCTCCATAGGGGGTTTTTAAAATTGGGGCCCATACACAATTCCCCTTATGTGGCTAGTTTGTGTTCCGGGTGCTTTTCCCTATCAGTGCACCCGAGTTTTTGGACGATTTTTGCACCCATTTTTCTCCCAAATTCCTTTCATTTTTTCGTTTGTTTTTTCGTGGCAGGTTGGTTTCCGGGGCCGGCCTTGGCATCGGGGGGCCCTGTGCAAAAATTCCTTTTCCAAACCCAAAACAGCGGGGATTTTCCTTGGGGAAACTGGGGTTTTTAAATTTTTTTGGCCCTTTGGGTTTCCGGAACGCCCTTTTATCTCTTGTTGATGCGGTTTCCTGCCCAATTCACCCTTTATATACAAAACCCCTGCCCTGGTTTTTTTCCCCAGTTGCTTTTTTTTTGGTTGTTGTTTCCTGGGCCCTTGGCTAGCAAAAAGGGGCGTCCTTCATTCAAAGCTTTTTCCTTAAATTGTATTTCTTTAAAGTTTTCTGGGGGCTTCTTTGTTAAAAATTTTTTTTAAACCCAAATTTAAGGGCGGGGAAGCAACCGCCCAGGAAATTTTTCTGTTTATGAATTTTAAAAATTGTGTTTGCCAAAATCGTTTGCCTTTTGTTTTCCCTTTTTCTCTTCCAGGGTAGGTTTTTGCTTTTCGTTTTTTTATCTTCTAATTTCTTTCGTTTGAAAAACACCATCGTCGGGGTATTCAAACCCAAATAAAATTTTCCCAAAACCCCTATTAGTTTAAAAAGGCCCGTTGTATCGGCTAGATCTTTTTAGCTTTTAACTGCAAGGATTTTAGGAGAAAACTCTGCTTTTAAATTCGGGCCCCTTTAAAACATTTTTTTTTATTAAAAAACCCAAATTTATTATAAAGTTAATCTATAATAAAAAATCTGTAAAAAAACAATCTATAGTAAACAATCTATAATGAGCAATCTATAATGACCCTCAAATTTTTTAATAAAGCTATTTTAAAATTAAGCAAAGGGTTTTTGTACTGGGGGGGTCAGTCCCGAAAGCTTTGTTTGGGCGTGTTTTTGTTTTTTTCTAACTGCTCTTTTATTTTTTTTTAGTTCATCCTTTGCCCTGATTATATAGTTTTTCACTTAAACTTTCTTCAAAAACTGTCCCGGTTTTTTAGTATAAAAATTTAAATAAATGATTTTAAAACTGCGATTTTAAAGTTTTTTAAAAGGACATTTTTTGTTTTTTTGATTTAAAGACCCAAAAACAAAAATTTTTGGTGTTTTCCCGCTTTGGGGCTTTGCTTGAAAAAGATTTCCTTTTTTTAAACAATGTTTGTTGGGCTTGAACAGTCATCAAAAATAATAAAAGCTTTTTAAAAGTTCCCTCAAACGGGCTTTTTTAGTAATGTTCTAAACGGGTCCCCTTAGCTTGCCCGTGGGGATCAATTAAAATAAAATATTTTCTCTCTGTCCAAACAAACTCCCTTTCTTTGTGGGGAAAATTTTTTTGTGTTAAATTGGTTGTGCATTTTTTAAAAACAATGTTTCGTAAAAAAAAACCCTGTAGATTTTTTTGTAAAAAATCAACCCCCAAACGAAGACTTTTTTTCCCCCAACCCGAAACCCCAAAAATTTTAAAGCGAAAAAAAAAGTGGGGTCTTTAGGTAAAAAGTTCAAAACAAATCCCTTCTTTTTTAAAATAGGCTATTTTTTTTCTGTTTATTTTCTTTAAAATTGTTAAAGCTGGGCTTTCAAAACCACATAAAAACTTTGATTTGTTTTTTTGGCCATTCTCCTCCTCTTTCCCTTTTTAAATCGGTTTTGAGTATCCCTTCTGACCCCCAAACCCCTTTCCTTCCCTCCCCCCGTGCGGGTCTGTTTTTCTTTTTGGGGGATCTAAAATTTCCCAAACCCAAATTAGTCCAAAATTTTGTCGGGTTATAAAATCTTCGAGTTTTAAAACCATCGGGGAAGGTTTTGAATTTTTTTTTTTACACAAATAAAGGGGCTTTGGGAAATTTTTGTCCTCCCTGCCCCAGAAAAACCAAGGTTTTCTTTTTTTCATCAAATTGTTGGTGGGGGTAAAAAGTCCAGGGAAAACAACTGAAAAGGGGGCCCCCATTACGGTGCAAGACAATTGTCAATTTTTGGGTTTTGAAAAAACACCTCAGTTTCTTTCTGAAAAAGGAGTTGGGGTTCAGTAAAATAGAAAGGGAAAAACCCCCCCTTTAGGGGAACCTTAAATTTTTCGCTTATAGCTATTTCCCGGGGACGGGTTTTTCTTGTTTTTTTTAAATCGTAGACTGTGGTTTTAAAAACTCTTTCAAAGTAAAAAAAACCGCCCCTATTTTTTTAGGGGTTTAAAGTTTTAATTCTAGTTTATTTCCGGGGGTTTTAGTAAAAAATCGTCAAAATTAAGAGAGATTTTTGCGGGACGTGTATTAGCTTTTGGGGTTTCCAAATCTGATTAGAATAAAGACCCGCAAAAATTTGGGAATGCCCAGTTCGAAAGAAAATTTTTGTCTCTTAGTGCGCCTTTGGAAATTTTTGGTTGAAGGGTTTTTAACATTTCCCAAAATTTTTAAAAGGGATGCAAAAAATTTGTTTTTTAAAAAGGGCTCGGCTGGTTGTTTGGGCTCCCCCGTTTTCCCTTTTGGGAAATCTCCCAGCATTAAGCCTGGGGTTTAAAGCCGTTTGGGCCCTTTTGGGTTCCCGGGAAAGATTTTTTTCCTTTCCTTTTTTGTTTCCTGGGTAGCCCCCCAGTTCAAAAATTTAGAGATTAAAAATGTCGGGCGCAAAACCCCCAGGAGAAGACTTCTCTACCCTCCTTTTTAAATTTTACCTTTATTTTTAATAAAGGGCCCTTTTTGCCCCGGTTTACCCAACGACAGTTGCTTTTGGTCCCCCCAATTTCAATATTTTAATTTTTAAATTAAAAAGCCTGGCGTCCCTGGCTTTTTTAACTTTCGTCGGGCCCCAAAGGCATTTAAATCTTACTTTTAAATTATTTAAATTGGGGTTTTCAATTTTTGGGGGGGGATTATTTAAAAACCCGCCCAGTCTGTCTTATGCCCTTTTGCCGGGGGGTTTTCCTTCTTTTTTTCCCGAATGGTTTTAAAACGGTCGCCAGCCGTAGGGGTTTTCTTTTTTTATAAAAAAAAAAATTTAAAAATATTTTAAATATGGTTGAGGGAAGTTTTTGGGCCCGCGTTTTAAAATCTATTGAAGAAAAAAGAAGAAGGGATTTTGGCGCGATTGATTCTTTTTGAAGACCCGGGGTCCTTCATTGAAAAGAAGAACTTAAAAAGAAAGGCGGGGGGCCAAAGGAGTAGGATTAAGCCAAATTTTGGGGAATGTTAAAAATAGTTTTTGAATCATTTTTTTTAGCCATATGGGGCAAAAAGGAGGCGACCCAAAAAAGCATTTAAAGGTCCCCAAAAATTTTTTCAACAGTTTAAAAAAAATCATTTGTATGTAAAAATTAGAAAAAGGAAACCCCTTTTTACGGTTTACTAAAAAAACCCCGAACCCAACCCCTTTTTTTAAAAGCGGAGCACAATTCTTAAAGAGAGCTCCCTTTTTCGGTCCAAAAGGGCAGTTTTAAACCTTTTTTTGGAAAATCTAAGGGTTCTGGGTGTTATTTCTTTTAAAAAAGCATATTTGAAAAGAGTTCCCAATCGAAATTCTAAAATAAAAAAACCCCCTCTTCACAAATTTAAAGGGTCAAGGGGCACTTGAATAATAGCGGGAAATTGAGGCGGGGTTTTAATGGGGGGCCCACAGTTAAAAAACCAATTGCGGGGTTTCAATTGCCCTGGGTTCAAATGAGAATTTTGAGCTGATTTCCTGATAAAAGGGGAAAACGGTTTTAAAAAAACAATTGATAAATCCCCCCAATTTTGCCTGAGCGCGAACACGGGGTTTTTAAAGCTAGAATAAAGGGAAATCTTAAAGCTAAACCCTGCGTGCCCTTTCAGGTTTACTAATTTTCCGCTTTAAAAAACTTAAAAAACAAAGAAATTAAAAAATCAATTTGGCAAAATTTTAAATTTTTATTTGAGAGAGAGATAGACGAAGAAAAAAAAAACTGGCTGTCTGTGTTTGGTTTTGGTTTTAACAATTTAGACCCGGGAAAAGAAAAGGCAAAAATTTACGGGGGAAAAATACAGGTTTTAATGGAAAGATAAAAAAAAACAGGTTAGCCGCTTTGTTTATTAACAAGAGAAAAAAATTAGTTTCCCAAATAAGCAGAATCAGAAAAAAATTTTAAAAAACAAAATGCTTCATGAAAATACCACCCTACCCGGGAAAGAAAAAAGGACCTTCTTTTTCAGAGAGCGGGGTTTACAATTTTTTGTTTATTGACGGTGTTGGGTTTGGTAATTTTCTACGCTGGTTTATCCCAAAAAACCCGGGCAGTGCCCCCCAAACAGGGCCGGGTTCCCGCCCCCAAAAACGCCCCCAGCCTGGTAAAAGTTGGATTAGAAAACAACTGCCCATTTTTGAAATTTTATTAAAGAATTTAGCTTGCCAAAAGCCCCCTTTTTGATGTTTTTGCCGGGCATAATGGGCCCATTTGTTGTTATTTGGGGTTTTGTCTACATGGGCCCAAAGTGGCTGGTTATATGGCTGCCCCCATCGGGTGGACGTTGGGGAGTGCTGGCTGCGGGGTTTAAATTTTTTTTAGTGAAAAAAAAGTAGGGGCAAAATTTGGGGAAAAAATTTTTTTAAAAAAAACCCCAAAAAAGGGCTGTCTTTTCCCGTTTGTTTTTGTCTGTGGGGGTTTGGGGAGGAAATTTTTCAAACAGGCGGTGGGTTTCGCTTTCTGGGCTGCTTATACCCGGGGGGGGGGTTCGCTTTCTGGGGGCAGATTTTTTTTTTTTAAAAATTGGTGGCGGGGGCCTTGGGTTTAAAAACCCTTTTGATTGTTTTTCCCAAAGTTTTGTTTCTTTTTCTCCGGCTATAAAATTTTTCATTATTTATTTCTGTATCATGCCAATCTGCAGTCTATGGTCAGAAGGCCCAGCATGTATAATCCATGGCCCACAACAAAGGGTAAACCCTTTGCCCTAGCATTTTGGAAAAAAAACTTTTTTGGTTTTCCTTTGAAAAGGGGGGAAAAGGCAAACCCAAACCACAGAGTTTTTAAAGCATTTTCCAAAAATTGGCAGGAAATTTTTTTTTCCGGGGCCCTTTCAAACCCTTTTGTAGGATTGATCCCCCCCTATGCTGGGCCCTTTGGTCTGTGTTTTGCCTCCTAATGGGACCCCCAAAACGTACGTGGTTTGGGCCCAATTGAGCCTTTGCACTCCGTGGCTTTTGTTAGGCCCTTTCCCTTTAAATCTAAGTTTAAATGTTGCCCCAAGAAATTTTGGGGGTGTTTTTGCTCTATTGACCCCAAAATTTATAATTGGGGGTTTTTTGAATTAAAAAAAGGGTGGGGCCCGGGCCATTTAGTCAAAATTTAATTCTCAAAACGTGCCCCCCACAAAATACAATGTGCCTTTAACCCGTGATTAGCCGGTTAATTTTTTTGTCAAATTTATTTAAAGGGGTTTAATGTTAAATTCTTTTGCAGATTTTTTTTAATATGCTTTTTTGCCCTTGGGCTTTTTAAATGGTTTAAACGGCTTGTCTTTTGGGGGGGGTTTATTTGGGAGTTAAAGTTAGTATGCCCCTTTTTATTTGATAAAAAACATGAAAGTTTTATACGGGACCTTCTAAGGGGGTTTGGGGGGGTTTTAAAAAGGGTTTTTTGCATATAAAACCCAACCGCGCCATTTATTTGGAAAGAAAAAGGGAAAAATTTAAAATTTTAACTGATTTTTTTGGTTTTTTTTAAAAAACCCAAATAGGGTTGGGTTTGACCATGCTGAGGGAACCCTTACCCACTCTTTTTTTGGGAGGAAATTTTTAAAATATTTTAGTTAGTGGGTTTACAAGTCTGACTAGAAACCCAAATATGATTCATCCACTCCCAAAGGGGGTTGGTTTACTAAAGGCCAAGATTTGGGCTCTTAAACCCCTAAATTACTTTCGAAAGTGGCACTTTTATTTTTTATTTAAAAAGGGTTCCCCAATTTTTAAATAGTTTTTTTAAAAAAGGGGTTTTTTAAAATGATGCACTTTTTATTTTTAACTAAACAAAAAAACCCCCGTTTTGTTTTAAAGTACCCCAATTTTGGACAATAGGCGCGGTGAAAAGTGGGGTTGCTTTAGAAAAATTTTGTTTTTAAAGTTAAGGGGTTTTTAATATATTAAAAGAAGCTCAGAAAAAAATGATTAATATTGAAACGAAGGGGGGAAACAAATAACTCATGAAAAAATACCAGAAGGTTATTACCAAATTTTTTTTCCCTTTTAAAAAAAGTATTTATCGAATTTTGGCATATTGCTAAAAATTTTAAAGAAGCCCAAACCCCCAGAATTTTTGTGGGATTTTCCCCCCAGAAGAAGAAGAGAATACACTTTTCCTAAAAGGGGCTTGGCTAGAATCTTGGGGGTTCCCAAAACTTTTAAAAAACAATTTTTATAAATTTAGCACAAGAAAAAGACATCTATTTAATTTTGAAAGCAATTTGAACCAAACTGATTTTTCTCGTGAACCCAAAGTTGTAATTCCATTTTTTACAAGGTTAAAAACAGATCTAATTTATTTGTTTGGGCCCTCCCTTTTTACAGGTTTTAAAAAGTTTCTACCATCAATTAAGGGGGGGTTTTGCGGGTTATCCCGTTAAGACCCCTTTGGGGGGAAAACAGTCGATTTAAAGAATTAGTTTTCGGGGTCTATAAATTTTAGTGTGTGTAAAAATTAACTAACCAAGAAGGAAGGGCGGTTGTTTGTTTTTGTTTTTTTTGGTTTGTGTGGAAGTAGAAAAAGGGGTACTTAAACAATAGTAAGGACTCAATTTTCCCCCGGGGGGGTTAATCAGGAGAAAAAATTAATTTTTTTAGTTTCTATATCCCCAAATTTTTTTTGTTTTGCACGTAACCCCCATTTTTTAAAAATTAACCGATTCGC
>JAMYXO010005076.1:5000-16165 GCA_033310375.1 Conus canariensis | reverse complement strand
AAAAAGACTTCAAGGATCTGTATACAGGATTTGGAAAATTGCAAGGACGCCAAGTCAAACTGAGCGTAGATCCTAACATCAAGCCAGTTGTCCAGCCAGTACGCAGAACTCCATTTTGTCTAAGATCCAAAGTTGAAAAAAAAATCCAGGAACTGACTGACAAAGATATTATTGAACCAGTGGACAATCCGACGCCATGGGTCAGTCCTATAGATATTGTCCAAAGCCAAATGACGATATCCGCATTTGTGTAGATATGCGTCGGGTTAATGAAGCAGTCCAGAGAGAACGTCACCCTATCCCTACAGTGGATGAGCTGCTTCAAGACATGGGAGAGAGCAAAATCTTCACCAAGCTTGATCTAAACATGGGATATCATCAACTTGAACTACATCCTGACTCCAGGGATATCACCACATTTGTGACACACTGTGGCCTATTCAGATATAAGAGGTTAGTGATGGGCATATGTGCGGCTTCAGAAATATATCAACATGAGATACAAAAAGTCATACAGGGAATTCCAGGAGTTGCCAATTCATCAGACGATATCATCGTCCATGCTCCAAACCATGCTGAACATAACAGGCGTCTCAGAGAAACACTCCAGAGGCTACAGAATGTTGGACTGACATTAAATTCGGGCAAGTGCCAATTCAGGAAAAAGGAAATTGAATTCCTTGGACACAAGCTGACAGAAAAAGGCATCGATCCAGCCAAAGTTTAAGTAAAAGCTATTGTCAATGCCCGTGAACCAGAAAATGCCAGCGAAGTGAGAAGTTTCTTGGGCTTAGCAAGTTATTGTTCAAGATTCATCCCAAACTTTGCTACCCTTGCTGAACCACTTCGTCGCTTAACCAGGAAAAACCAGCCATTCAAATTTGAACCAGAACAGACAAAAGCATTCGAATCTTTGAAAACTGCTCTCAGCAGCGCTCAGACACTTGGATACTATGATCAAAAAGCAAAAACACAGATTATCACAGATGCCTCTCCAGTTGATGTTGCAGGAATTTTAGTTCAAATTCAGTCAGATGGACCAAGAGTGATCAGTTATGCAAGTCGTAGTCTCACTGATGTTGAAAAAACGCTATTCCCAAACAGAAAAAGAAGCCTAGCCATAGTATGGGCCTGTGAGAAATTTCATGCATACATCTATGGACAGCAGTTTGAACTCCTCACTGACCACAAACCGCTACAAGTAATCTATGGTCCAAGATCAAAACCAAGTGCACGTATAGAGCGGTGGGTGCATACAAATTTAGAGTCATCTATATTCCAGGAAAAATCAACATCGCTGATGCCCTGTCAAGATTGTCGGCAACGCAATCTCCAACACAGTCATTTGATCTGACAGATGAGGCAGAAAAACATGTACATTTCATCGCTGCTAGCGCGACACCAAATGCTCTGACAATGGAAGAAATTGAGAAAGCCGCAAGTGAAGACAAAGAACAAGAAGAAATCAGAGACAGCATTGATTCTGGAAGATGGGACAATAGTAACAAAATATATGCCGCAGTAAGCAATGAGCTGTGCACCATGGGAAACCTGATTCTGAGAGGACCCGCATTGTCATACCCAAGAAAATGAGACCATGCATACTTACTCTTGCTCATGAAGGACACTTAGGCGTTGTTAGAACCAAACAAAATTTGCCAGCCAAAGTTTGGTGGCCTGGCATGGAGAAGGAAGTGGAGAAATTCTGCAAAACATGCCATGGATGTCAACTGGTAAGCCCTACAAATCCACCAGAACCAGTGAGAAATACCAAACTACTATCAGGACCTTGGCAAGACTTAGCTTTGGACTTCCTTGGACCCCTTCCATCTGGAGAGTCAATTCTAGTTGTAATTGACTATTATAGCCGATATTATGAAATCGCTATTATGAAATCTACAACTGCGGAGAAGACTATCATCTTTGAAGACAATCTTCGCCAGGCATGGATTTCCAGTGACAATCCATACAGATAATGGTCCCCAGTTCATTTCTCAAACATTCTCCGACTACATGAAGAACATTGGAACCAAACATATGAAAGTGACACCAAAATGGCCTCAAGCAAACGGTGAGGTAAGCGTCAGAATCAGTCTCTGCTGAAAAGAATGGAAATTGCCCAGCTGAAAGCAAAAACTGGAAAGAAGAAATCTTATCCTACCTGACAGCATACAGAGCTAATGCCCATCCGGTAACAGGAAAAAGCCCAGCTGAACTTCTTTTCGGGCGCAAAATGAGAACAAAACTTCCGCAGCTGATTCCAGGAGAAGCTGATGATCTAGAAGTCAGAGATCATGATGCTGAAAAAAAGGCCTTTCAAAACTTTATGCTGATAAGAAAAGAAATGCCAGAGAATCTGACATCATGCCAGGAGATACAGTTTTACTGAGACGTGAACAGCAAGCAAAACTTGACACACCATTCATCCCAGAGCCATTCCAAGTTATTGAGAAAACAGGCAGCAAAATAACAATCGAGTCTCCAGATGGTGCAACTTATTGCCGCAATTCCTCACTTGTGAAGAAATTCCTGGATCGTGATCAAGAAGAAGCTGGTGATCAAGAAGAAGCAGGAAACACGCCATTGACTTCAGCCCCTGATCAAGTTGACGCCAGCAACAATGAGACCAGTGATCAGACTCTACCATCAGCACCAGCCAGAAGACCTGAAAAAAGGGAGATCACCAGAGATCAGACAGAACCTCCAACCACACTGAGAAGATCAACACGAAACAAAATGAAGCCAAGAAGATTTGAAGACTATGTGCTTGAATGACTCTTGAAAACTGACAAATTGTGGCTTACTTTCCCCCTCCCCCCCCCCCCCCCCCCCCCCCCCCCCAAATCAATTTATTGATTATTTGTGTTAATTTGACAAACATTTGAATTTCATATGTTACTTTTTAAATTGTTCAAAACATTTCACATGAACACACACACATAAAGATTGAATCATAATATTTGTATTCCAAGGAAATACATGTTATAATACATGAATTGTGAACAACGGAACTTGGTCTACTGTTGGACATCATGACTTTTTGTGACATTGGCCTTCGTCAAACACCCGACAGCAAGGATACTTATTGTGCAGAATTTCATTGACTGTTTGTGAAAGTGATGGATGAACTTAATTGATAAACTGCAAAAGTTATTCAGTTGAAGAGCTGAACTTGGACTTTGAAGAAAATTCAATATTTATTGGATAACTATATAATGATAATTGTAAGTATTGCATTTATTTAAACTGTTTAATTGTTTAAGATTTATCACTTTGAATGTTGTTAATTACATTAAAAAAAAAAAGAAGAAAGAAATATTCCTTAACTTAATAGTTATTTCTAAAAAGAAATAGAAGATAAATAATGCTAATTCTAGGGCAGAATATATACATAGCTAATTCGACATTTAAAGAAATTCTAAAATAATTGAAATCTTTACTGAGAAGAGAAGGGATGTCATATCCATATCCGATCCATACAATGATTACGTCATGGTAACAATATTGTACATCCGGGACTGGAGGAGGGAATAAACGGTTGCTGAGCAATACCGACGCCTTGGCTGATCATTTATAAAGCCGATGATTGAAAAGAATTGATTGAGCGAATACTACAACACTGAAGAATTTTTGTAAACTTATTTTGAGTGTGATGAAAAGACGATTCATCCAAAGAGCTCTAAACTTAATTCTGTGGGTGCATCATTGCAAAAATGTGCATGCATCTTAAGTGAATGGTGCCGTGTGAATCACGGGTCACTGAACTCCAGCAAGACTAAATTTATCCTTATAACAACCCAACAAAGATGGCAAAATATACGTCAGTCCCCTTCTGTTTTTATCAACAATGTAAGAATTGAAGAAGTAGATATATAATCATCGTGTACCAGATAAAGGCCTATTGACTGACGACAATCTTTCATGGAATGATGTGAGCAGTCCATGAAAGATTGTCGTCAGTCAATATGTGTTGCTAAACAATAACACTTCCTTTGCCGACCAGCTTTGTCAGACACGGAGTCCCACAAATGTCAGTGCTAAGACACCTCCTGTACCTTCATCGAATATTTATCCATATCCTATGAGAAAGTCGTGACGAGGTTTATTCGCTGATGACTCGCCACTCCAAACAAGTGGGAGTAATCTTCAAGCGGTAGAAACAGCTCTCAGGGAAAGCCTTATTGAGGTATCAGACTGGTGTAATTCAAACTCATCGATCAGTGGTAATACACAATCAGCCAAAACTAAATTGATGATTATCATAGAAACCATTCGCCAAAAGCAGCAATTAGGTCCTTATTGCCTACCACTTCATTTGAATAGAACTTCTATTGAACAGGTAGATGAGCATCGTGTTTTAGGTTTACGTAACGATAGTTGACAATGTGAAATGGCAATTCCATCTGAATAACTCATGCAAACTGATTGATAATCAAAAAAAAAAAAGTGTTCGTTTTTTCTCAGCTATAACATCATTACTGCACCTAAACTTTTCATTGAGGTACATGCAATGCTACAATGCTTCAGCAGTATGGGAGTAGCGATGTCCACACAAAGACTGAATTTTCTCAATGGAAGAGCAGCAAAGCCAACAAGCCTTCCAGGTGTACTTCTAAAAAAAACACACAAACAAACAAACAAGAAAAACAAACTGAAAGCACTAAACATATACCTCTTCTGAATAAGCAGCTTGAATTCAACAATACATCATTTATAATTAAAGTTTCCACAAATACCACGCCATGTTACTCAACTTGAATTCAACAATGCGTCATTTATGATTAAAGTTTCCACAAGTACCATGCCATGCTACATTAATGCCGTTTTTACAAGACTGAACAGCTGATTTGACTCGCAGATATTCCTTACAACCTACCCTCGCATTGATCAATGCAAAACAAGCCTAGCTTACTCGGATCAGTTATGTCAGAAAACTCACAATTAGTCTACAAAATACGAAGAAATATCTACATAACTATTCAGGTCTCAATGATTTGATTTTATAATTTCTAGAAAAATCATAGATCTCCATTTGCAAAATTTTCTCTTAGCCCTCATTTGCATAGACTATCTGAACACAAGCGGAAAAGAGAACATCAGAAACAAATTTCTTTGTGTCAATCACTAACACCATTTTTTTCATACACATGGTCAAAATGGAAGACACTCATTCAGTTTATGTCTTTTTCTCTCCAGAGAGTGGTTCCACATTTGTGGAAAATAAATCGGAATCCATTGCCTGAGAGAAAAAAAATGACTAAAAACATTTATTGACACTTCAAATTCTAATTCAGTAATCAAGTCGGAGTCATGTATCACAAGTATTATATACACAAAAAGACACATGCTATTCTTGTGCGATGTAACCAATTTCATGAATGTGTTTCTGTGAAGAGGGAATCTCTCTCTCTCTCTCTCTCTCTCTCTCTCTCTCTCTCTCTCTCTCTCTCTCTCTCTCTCTCTCTGATTCAGACCATGACGACCCCCGCGCCATATCGCGCTTGGAAGTTTACCAACTGCAGGCGTATAACTCTCTCTCTCTCTCTCTCTCTCTCTCTCTCTCTCTCTCTCTCTCTCTCTCTCTCTCTCTCTCTCTCTCAAAAGAGATGGCATCTAAACGCTTCTTGGTTGGATTCCAGTCAAGTTGATAGATCTCTTCAGGGCCACGGAGCTGCTGACCAGCTTGCCAACGAATGCCACAAGGGGTAAACTGTCAAAGCAGTCCGATCCCATCCCAGACTTCATCCAACTCCACTCCCCCCCCCCTCTCCCCCCCCCTCCCCCTCCCCCCTTCCCCCCCCCCCCCCCCCAACATAAAAAAAGAAAACACCTCGGGCATGATGAATGGAATACACCGTGACAATAACGTTCATGAAATCCACCCGGATTTGAAAAGGAATTTCTGTTATCTGTCCTCAGAAGAAATTAAAAGGAAATAAGGAGGAAATGATGGTATGCAGACTTCATACTGGTCACTCCTATATTTCAGTCATTATCCATTTTCAGATATTGAGGACGCCTCCGTGGAGTATATTATACAGTAAACCACTCACCATTTAACTTAAAAAAAATCTTTATCATTATCATCATCATCATCATGATTATTATTGTTATTGTTATTATTATTATTATTATTATTATTATTATTATTTTGTGAGGGTGGGGTGGTGTGAGTACTGGGCTATTTCCGATCAAAGGCATCGACATTTTACCGCGGCTTACATAAATGAATTGCTCCGAGATCTCGGTTTTCAGCTAGAGCGATTTTGTAATAAAGAAATCAGTATAATCAATCCGACATAGGCTACACTTAGTTGATATGCAGTGTTGCTTTATATCGGTGTTCCAGAAATAACACTTGATTTTATCTCAATTTTTAGTTTTCTGCCTACCTACCTATCTTCTCTCTCTCTCTCTCTCTCTCTCTCTCTCTCTCTCTCTCTCTCTCTCTCTCTCTCTCTCTCACCATATATATATCTTTATATATTTCTCTCTCTCTTTCTGTCTCTCTCTCTCTCTGTCTCTCGGGGGGGGGGGGGGGGGCTCCTGAGGTACACGAAGTTGAGTGGCACGTTTTTTCTGACCTCCGTGTATTTATCTTGCTTTCTCCTAGTTGTATGCAGTGTTGTGTCTTGACAGTTGGCAATGACTGTTGTGAGGGAGTATGCCGTCTGCATCGCTGTCATTCAGGTATGTGTGCGGCATATTTGCTCATATATTCGCGAGTTTTATGTTGAAGCGGATGAAATATAAAGCCGCCATGAGAATGTCGGTGTTGGTGTTGAGGTCGCGAATGGACGGTGTCACTTTAGGATTGTTACTGTCTCTATTGTGCTACGGACATTTGCTCCAACGTTGTGGAGACGTGGAATTGAATCCAGGGCCTTCCTCTGTTAAGCCTGACAGTAAGCGGCAAACCCGTCTAGAAAGTGCCGGGAGCACACGCAGAGAAAGTGGCCATGGACCGGGTTCTGGTCCTGCTGCCTCAGCGCCTCCGGCCGATCCCACACTGAAGGATGTTATGGCCATTTTGAACAATTTAACCTGCAAATTTGATGGACTGAGTGAGGACTTAATAGAGGTGAAAAACATGTGTGCAAATCTCCAAGATGAAATGACTGGTGTAAAGCAAGAAATGTCTGCCTTAAGGCAGGATAATGACAGGTTAAGGGAAGAAAACACCAGACTCACTGCCAAGGTGGAATCTTTGGACAGGAAGGTAGACGACCTGGAAGGGAGGTCGAAGAGAAATAACATCATCATCCACGGTATTCCTCGTACAGACAATGAGTCCTGGCAACAATGTGAAGCGTTGGTACAGGATATGATTACAGATAAACTGGAACTTTCGGATGACATTCTTTTCGACCGTGTACATCGCCTGAACTCAAAGTCGAACTCGCCAATAGTAGCAAGATGCACATTTTTTAAAGATAAAGATAAGATTTTGCGTGCGAAACAAAAATGAAAAGGAACTGAGTTATTTGTTGGCGAAGACTTTTCTTTCCGAGTTAGGGAGATCAGAAGAAAGCTCGTCCCTCACCTGAAGTCCGCCAGATCACAGGGCATGAAAGTGTCCATGGTTTATGATCACCTGGTGATCAACAGCAAAAGGTTTGGTCTGGATGGCAGTGACAAACTGATTGAAATGAAATAGGATTCAGGCCGGCCCGATCAGTGGAAATTGTCTTGTTATCAGAACAAGAGGGAGGTTAATTGTAAGACATCACCGCACAGAGTGCCTGTTTCAAATTCACGTGGGGTCACTTTAACTGGAGCAGTGAACGATGCTGTCGTAAAGGAGACAGGCGATGTAAATCCCGTGCAGGTTGTCGCTGCCATCGGTGTGGACGAAAACGTGTTAGCACACACCGACACACAGTCAGCCAGTGTGTTAAATGTGGATTCAGTTTTTGAACATAATGATTTGAGTGATGCTTCTTCGATCACACATAGTGATGTAACGTTATCCGACGTGAAATTTGATACGCCCGAAGCCATGCGAAGTGATTTAAAGAGAAAGAAAGTTTTAGAGAAGAAATGTGTGATCGTGAGGGATGAGTGTGGTGGTGAGAGTATGCATGTTGACGAAAGAAACAACATGGTTGAATGTGACAGTGAAAATGAAAAAAGTGGTGTCGATGCCTGTGTATCTTGGAATGGGATTATCAATGGTGATGATCATGTAAATAAGAAAAGTAATAGTAGTTATGTGATGCCGAATGAAAATTCCAGTGTGGCTGACTATCTGATTACCAATGTGTCAAACAGCAATAGAGACTCTGCGTCATCGTCTGTTTCAACGACCAAACCTAATTTAATGACTGCGTCTGACCCTAAGACTAAAATTGATTCTACGACTACGATTGAAACAGAACATGGTGGTGATTGTATGACAATGAACACATTTGTAAATAGTGTATCATTTCTTCATTGGAATATATGTGGATTATTTCAAAAACTGGATGACAGAGTTTTTATCCAGTTTATTTCTTCCTTTGATTTTGTTTGTTTGGTGGAAACGTTTGCTGAAGCGTTTCAGTCAAACCTTTTTCAAGACTATGAATTATTTGTAAAACCAGCTGTAAAATTTACAAGACAGGAACGGGCCTCGGGAGGATTAGTTTGTATGGTTCGTAAAAGTCTTGTCCCGTATGTGCACCAGGTGGATTGTGACAGTCTGTATACAATGTTATTTAGATTTGATAAAGAATTATTTTGCTCTGATAAGCCTGTCTTACTTGTGTGTACATATGTCCCTCCAGAAAATGCACCTTTCTACACAATGCATGGCTTTGACAATGGCATTGAAATGTTGGAAGAATGTATTGTAAACAAGTTGTTATCCTTCGATGATGCTGAGATACTTTTATGTGGTGACATGAATGCAAGAACGGCGAATATTTCTCCAGGTAATGTAGATGATCGTGATCTTTATGCTAATTTCAAGACTGCAGACAGCAAATACAATAGATGTTCTCAAGATAAGATATTAAATGTATATGGGAAAAAGCTTCTTAGTATGTGCATTGTGCTAGGATTGACAATTATAAATGGAGTATGTAATGGCGATCTCGAAGGTCGTTTCACATATATTTCGGATGTGGGGAGTAGTGTGAATGATTATTTTCTAGTGTCTACAGAATTTTTTGAACTAATGTGTAAAAAGATGACTCTAAATGTGATGGAAAGATTTGATTCTGATCATTTACCCCTGGTATTGTGCATTGAAATGCCAAATGAACAGTCACATACCAGTTCTGCCCCTAATGTAAATGTTAACCAGTTTATTGTTAAATATTGCTGGAATCAAGATTACAGTCAACAGTTTTCTTTATGCATGAATTCATCAAATGTTCTGGAAAAGTTAAACGCCGCTGAAAATCTTATTTCTGTGAATGTTAATGAAGCTCTGAACTTGTTTAATATAACTATCAAAGACCAAGCTGAAACAATGAGGAAAGTTGTGCCTATAAATAAGAAATTTATACAGAATTGGTTTGATCGAGAATGTAGGGTAGAAAAACGTAAACTACGAAGATTATTTAGAATTTTTCTGAAAACAATGGATAAAGAGGATAGAATATTGTTCTGTATAGCGAGAAGGGAATACAAACATTTAAATGAAAGGAAACAGAAAGAACATAATGATCTCCTATTAAACGATCTTCTGTCTTCGGGTAATAATCAGCAATTATTCTGGGAAACTATTCACAAGATTTCCACAAAGAAACTACAACCTGCAAATAATGTTCCGATGCAAGAGTGGTTCTTACATTTTAAAAATCTTTTGGATAAGGACGATGATGAGTCCACTGAGACTGACAATGTAATAAATAATGAAGAAACTACTTATGACAGACCAATATCCAGAGGGGAAATATTAACAGCTATTAAGAAATTAAAGAATGGTAAAACTGCTGGACCTGATGGCCTCATTGGGGAGTTTTTTTAAGCATTCTGGTGCTACTGTTCTAAGATTTTTAGTTACATTGTTTAATTATCTTTTTGACACCGGGATTTATCCAGAAGATTGGAAAGAATCTATAATTTTACCTCTGTTTAAGAAGGGGGAGATAAACGATGTAAACAATTATAGAGGTATTTCGTTGTGCAATGTATGTAGTAAACTCTATAGTTCTGTTATTAATAATAGACTACATGAATGGATATCTCAGAACAATATAACAGGAGAACATCAAGCAGGATTCAAAAAAGGTTATTCTACTATTGATCACATGTTTAGTCTATTAGCTGCAATTCAAAAACAATTTGTAATCAACAAGAAGCTGTATGTGGCTTTTGTGGATTTTGAGAAAGCTTTCGATTCAGTTTCACGGAAACTGCTGTGGCCTATTTTGTTAAAACATGGAATTCAAGGTAAATTGTATCATTGTGTGAAAGGTATGTATAAGGAGGTGAAAGCAAGAATTAGAGCGGGAGCCAAATTATCAGATTTTGTCAAGTGTACGAGAGGGGTCAAGCAAGGGGATGTTTGTAGTCCTGTTTTATTTTCTCTGTTCATAAATGAATTGGCTCTGGAGATTATTCAAAATGGACGGCATGGTGTGACTTTTGATACCTTGGAACTGTTCGTCTTACTTTTTGCTGATGACATTATTTTATTGTCTACAACTGTAGTTGGTCTGCAAAGACAATTGAACAGTTTGTATTTAGCTGCTACTAAATTAGAATTAAAAGTTAATATGAATAAGACCAACATTATTGTGTTTCGCAAAGGTGGATATTTAGCACGTAATGAGAAATGGATTTATGGAGGTGAATACATGGTTGTAGTCAATGCATATAAATATCTTGGGTTCTATTTTACTACCAAATTAAGTTTCACTTTTGGATGTCAAGATCTAGCAAATAGAGCAAAGAGAGCAGTCACAGTTATACTTCGTATTTTATACAAATTGAATAGTGGCGCATTTTCTGTTTTTTCGAAATTATTTGACTCTCAGGTGCAGCCAATTTTACAGTATGGAGCAGAAATCTGGGCTTTTGAGAGAGGTGTTGTAATAGAGAATGTTCATTTATATGCTATGAAAAGATTTTTGAATGTAGACAATCGAACACCAAATGATTTAGTTTATGGCGAACTTGGAAGGTATCCGATTTATATTAATTCCTTTTTAAAATGCATTAAGTATTGGTTGAAA
>JAMYXO010005075.1:0-16167 GCA_033310375.1 Conus canariensis | reverse complement strand
CCCCACCCCCCCACTCCCCCCCCCCCCCCCCCCCCCACCCCCCTTTCCCCCCCCCCACCACGGCCCCCCCCCCACCACCCCCTCCCCCACACCCCCCCCCCCCCCCCCCTCAACACCCCCCCCCCCCCCCACTTCCACCCTCCCCCCTTTTTTTCCCGGGCGTCTCCCCCCGGTGCTTTCCCCCTTCCCCGGCCCTTTCCCCCTTTTTCCGCCCCCCCCCGTTTATCCTTCCCTTTCCCCAAGCCTCGGCTCCACCCCCCCCCCCCACCTTTCCCTTTTTTCCCCCCCCCCCACCATTTACCCCCCCCACACCCCCACCCCCCCCCCCCCCCTCATTCCCCCGCCCCCCCAGCTCATCCCCAAACCCCCCCCCTTTCCCCCCCCCCCCACCCGAAAAATTCCCCACCCAGACCCCCGCCACCTTCCCCACCCCCCCACCCACCCATCCCAACTCCCCCCCCCCCCCCTCCCCACGCCCCCCAGGCCCCCATTTCTCCCCCCTCCCCCCCCCCCCCCCCCCCCACCGCCCCCCCCCCCCCCCCCCCCCCCCCCCCACCAACCCCCCCCCCCCCCCCCAGGCACATCCCCCCCCCCCTCCCCCCCCCCTCCCTCCCCCCCCACTCCCCCCCCCCCCCCCCCCCCAATCCCCCCCCCCCCCCCACACCCCCCCCCCCACCCCTTTCCCAAAAACCTCCTCCCCCCCCCACCTCCCCCCCCCCGGCTCCGTTTCACGTTCCCCCGGCCACTCCCCCCTCCCCCCGCCCCTCCCTCTCCCCGGCCTCCCCCCCCCCCCTTCCCGCTCAAAAAAAAAAAACCCCTTTTTTTTCCCCCCCCCCCCCCCCCCCCCCCCCCCCCAAAAAAAATTTCCCCCCCCTTTTTCCCCCCCCCCCTTTTCCCCCCCCCCCCCCCCCCCTTTCCCCCCCCCCCCCCCCCCCCCCCCCCCCCCCCCCACCCACCCCAAACATCACCCAAAAAAATTTTTCCCCCCAAAACCCCCCCCCCCCCCCTTAAAAAAAAAAACCCCCCCTCCCCCCCCCCCCCAAACCCCCACCCCAAAAAAACCCCCCCAAAACCCCCCAAAAACCCCCCCCCAAACCCCCCCCCCCCCCCCCCCCCCCCCCCCCCCCCCCCAAAACCCCCCCCCCCCCCCCCCAAAAACCCCCCCATGGTGCTTCCAGCGTCTCCACCAGGCTGTCATGGTGCTTCAGCGTCCTCCACCAGGGCAGTCATGGTTCTTCCTAGCGTCTCCCCAAGGGCTGTCATGGTGCTTCGGCTTCTCCCCCAGGCTGCCATGGTGCCTCGGGCGTCTCGCCCAGGCCTGTCAAATGCGTGCTCGGGGCGCGCCCAGGCTGTCATCGTGGCTTCGGGCGTCTCCCCCCATGTTGTCAAAATCGTGGCTTCGACGTCTCCCCCAGGCGGTCATCGTGCTTCTGACGTCTTCCCAGGCTGTCAATCGTGCTTCTGACGTATCCCCCAGGCTGTCATCGTGCTTTTTCCACGTCCTCCCTCAGCTGTCCATCGTGCTTCTGACGTCTCCCCAGGCTGTCATCCCTGTTCAAAACGAATGACCATCCAGTCATCGTTATTCGTGCGTGCATGCGTGCGTCTATATTGATATATGTGTCGTGAGTCCGCATTTGTGTTTTGCGTGCGTGTGGCGTGCGTGTGCGTGCGTGCGTTTGCGTGTGTGTGATGTGTGTGTGGATGTGTCCGAACCTCGAGTGTAATTTCCCTCTGTGTGTGTTGCGTGTGCGTGTGTGTGTGTGCGCGCGCGCGTGTGTGTGTGCGTGCGTGTGTGCGTGCGGTGTGTGTTGCCTGTGCGCATTTGCGCCGCCCGTGTATGTTTGTGGCAGTCGCAGCGATCCCTCATGCCATTGTCACTGTGTAGAAAAAAAAAAATGATTGTGATCACTTTGCGAAATCCTGTTTCCCCAGTGATAACTTGAAAACGTTTAAGCTCATCAGGATTCCGTCTGATTCGCTCACTCGATTGCAGTGACGTCACTTCCGACATAAGGAATCAGTCCGATTGTCCTCACTGATTGCAGTGACGTCACTTCCGGCTGATATGGAATCAGTCTGCCTCACTGATGCAGGGACGTCACTTCCGTCATGATAAGGAATCAGTCTGTCTCACTGTTTGCAGTGATGTCACTTCCCGAGGAGATACAATGCACCAAGGCCAAAATAAGATACATAACCTTTGCCCTCAAATAGTGTCTGCTCCGTTGTTGCAACTGACAGCAACTGAAGTTATACACTCGAATGCTTTACTCTGGATGTACAACTCATTACCATCCTAATGAGAATGCAAATGTTCTTCCAGAATTTGTCACTTACCTGTCAAATCTGTAGTACCCCCTGGCCTCTCTGCTATGGAAACCAATGATGGTGAGCTATGGAATCCTGTGGCCTGGTACCAGATTTTGGACAGTGGCCAATCCCCTAAAATTCCTGCCACCAAGCAAAAACGATACGCCATCAGATATGAATTAATATCAAACACAAACCTCCAGATTTGATCATTCCTGACTCAAAAAACAAATCGCTAATCCCGAGACAGAGACACCACATCCTATAAAAAATACCAAAGTCTAACAAAGGGGAATACAAAGAAAGCGAAACGAATCACCTAAGTGGAGAACAGAAAAAAAAACGAGGCGTGCGGTGGACATTGTCCTGATGAGGAACAGAAAGTACGGCTGTAGGCGGGCCGTCTCGAGGAAAGATTGGGAATAATGCCGGGAATATGATACTCATCGGAGAAAAAAGGAGACGGTTACGGAAGCTCGTGCGCGCGCCGGTGATGAGCCAGTGGTGGACAGCATTTGAATTAACATCCATAGTGAGGAGGACCACATGAACCAGCGACTAAACCTGTATCACAGAGGGGATCTTGGGACTTACCATCCCTAGGAGGAGGAACACAGCCCACACTAAACAGCTGTATCACAGGAGTTGATCATAGACATACCATCGCCTATGAGGATGACACAGACCACACTAAACCTTATCAGCAAGGAGTTGGATCATTGTGACTTAACATCCCTAGTGAGGAGGACACAGACCACACTAAACCATATTACAGGAGTTGGATCATTTGAACTTACACCCCTGGTGAGGAGGACACGCCCACAAAAACCTTGTCACGGGAGTTGGATCATTTGACTTCCCCCCTGATGAGGAACGCCCCAAAACCCTTTTTAACGGGGATTTGGATCATTTAACTTCCATCCTGGTGAGGAGGACACAGACCACAAAAAACCCTTTAATCACAGGGTTGTTCTTTGACTTACCCCCCTAGTGAGGACACAGCCCCACACAAAACCTTATACAGGAGGGGGTATTTGCTTCCCACCCCTGGTGAGGAGACAGACCACACTAAACCTTTCACGGATTGGATCATTTGACTACCATCCCTGGTGAGGGGACCCAGACCCCACTAAACCTTTCACAGGAGTTGGATCATTTGATTACCTCCTGGTGGGGGGAAAAACCCAAGCCACCTAAACCTTATAAAGGGAGGGGGGATCATTTGACTTCCACCCTGGTGGGAGGACACAGACCCCCTAAACCTTATCCAGGGTTGGTCATTTGCTTCCCATCCTGGTGAGGAGGCACAGACCCAAACAACCTTATCACAGGGGGGATCATTTGACTTCCACCCCGGTGAGGGGACCCCGACCCACTAAACCTTTTCCGGGAGTGGGATATTTGATTTACCATCCTGGTTGAGGAGGACACAGCCCACACAAACCCTTATCACGGAGTGGGATCTTTCCCCAAAAATCCGTGAAAGAGGCACTGTTCCCTATCATAAAAACTCGAAGCCCTGTGAAAAAAGAAAAAACCTCAGAAAAAGACTACCCTCGGTGAGAAAAGGAGCATGAAGCCCTCGAAAAAGGAGGCACAAAACGGGGGAAAACAGTCGCCAGCCCATAAAAGAAAACCAAACTCAGTAAAGTGGTAATACCAGGTAAACATTTGGGGAAAAAGGACTACGAAAGAAAGGGCCCAAAACCCGCAAAAAAAAATGAAATTTAAACTTATGAAAGGAAAGATGTTATTAAGCGCTATGAAACATGAGTTTAACCCTGGAAAAAAGACAAAGCCGTGAAAGGGGGGAAACTAATTCTTTAAAGAATACGAACGGGTCAATGTTATCTCCACCCCCTTGCTCGTTTCTGTAGGTGCGACGGTTTTGTGTGTGGGGTGTGTGTGTGTGTGTGTGTGTGTGTGTGTGTGTGGGGGTGTGTTTTGTGTGTGTGGGGAGTAAAAACGAAGGGAGAAAAACATTAAACCCACATGACAATGCAAACGTTATATATTGATAAAAATCTAAAAATGGAGGAGTTTCCCTGTATCACTTTGCATCTAAAAATCTGGTAAAATTGCGACGGTTTGTCCATTTTTTACAATTGATAAAGCATTTTCCACAATGCTTTTTAAAAAAAAAAAATTTAAGTTCTTTCCAATTATGCTGGAAGTTGGAAAGGCCCCAAGGTTGGAAGAAAGCAACAGTTTTACAATCCATAAAAAAGGAAAATCAAAAAGAAAATCAATTTTCGACCCTTTTTTTTTTAAACCCCCTCACATTGGAAAATTTTTTTGAAAAGATAAAATTCGTTTTTGAAATTTCCTGAAAAAAAGGGGGATTTTGCCAATATTTGAAGCGGGTTTTCAGAAAAGGGAGGGGTGTCACTGACTTTTAGTCTTTTTTCCAGTTTACTGTTCAGGTTTCCAAATTTTGAAAGGGTAATGAGTATAAGACTTGGTTCTGTTTTCGATGACAAATTAAATTTCATTCTAATTCTCTCTGTGTATAAAAAATGTCACTAAGCGTGTTTTGCTTACAGAAATTGGGGAACCCTTTGGAGTGAACTGTGACTTTTTTAAAAGCTTCCACAGAAGCAATATTGAATCGTGATCACTTTTTCTTTTTGTGTGGTATGGGGTTTAAATGTGAAGAACAAATGCTTGTGAAAAGATTGTAAAAGGGTTTGGTGGTAATTTTTTGGGGTTTTAAAGAACAAAGTTTAGGAAAAAATGTTTGAAAAAAGAGTGCCTAAAAAAGCTCCGAAGATTGTATGTGATGAAACCCTCCCGTTCCCTTTATGAAAAGACCCTTCAGATAGACGATTCCGGCAACTGAAATGTAAAAAACCAACAGACTAAAATCGTAGTTTCTTGCTATTTCCCCTATTGAAAAATACTGCCCTGACCCCCCTGAGAAAATTTTTTATGCTGGGCGAGAGTGGATAGGAGGGGGGGTGGGGGGGGGGGTGGGGGTGGGGGGGAGGGGGTGGGGGGGGGGGGAGAGAGGTTGGTTTTGGGGAGGGGGATGAAAATAAGTGAAAAAATTTTTTTTAAATTGTCCAGTTCTCAACCGTGTAAGTGGTGTGGGGTGTTTTTGTGCGTGTGCGTGTGGGTGTGTGTGTTGTGGTGTTGTGTGTGTGGGGCCCTTTTTACGGTTTTTTTTGCGTACAGCTGATTTTATTAAAATTCACTGGATGTAAATGGAGTGCTTTTTGGGGGGAGTTTCGTTTTGTTTTATGTAAAAAATAACCTTACTTTTTACTTTTTTTTTTTAAAAATTTGTGGGCAGTGCGGTTTGAGTGTTTTTGCACTTTTTACATCATTTGTGTCTAAAGGTCATGTGTTTATGTGTTCCCACCACAACACAAAGTTCTTATCAAAGAAATAAAGTGCTTAAATTTGGGTTTTAAATTAAAATTTTCACACGTCAAAAAACCCTTTGGGCAAAAGCGACACTTCCATTTTACCCACGTTTTTTTTTATTCAAGAGGACTTTTCCGTTTGGCATTTTAAATTATTGTCCAAAGTTTAAAAGAAAATTGGAAAAGGTCGTTTTCCACATGTCTTTTAAAATCTTTTTTCGGAAGAACGCTACAAGAAACAAAAATGGTGTGCGGGCAAGTACAAGATATGTTAACATGGGTTTTCCCTAAAGGAAGTGTAATTTTTCCAACCCTCTTCTCATTGATGCCTTATTTTAAACCAGATTGACCGAAAGGGGCAAACTTTAGCTGTTGTGCAGATGATATTGAAATGTGGAAAAATGAAAATTGTTTTTTACAAAAAACAAAATCAAGCGAAATAAAATTGTTGAACGTTTAAATTTGCGGAATAACCCCTTGTTTCTATTTGTTTTAAAACGTTTTAATTTTCAACGGACAAAATGGGTTTTTTATTTATATTTAAAAAAGAAAAATCGATTTTAAAAGGTGGGGACGCTGTAAAAAGTAAAAATAGGCGATTCTTTTTTTTCCGAGTAAGCAAGAAAAATTTCTGGCGTTTTTTTTTTCCAAAAATTTTTTTGGGTTGTTAAACATATAAATCATCTCGGGAAAAGGCAAGAAAGAAAATTGCGTTCTGCGAGTCCTAACTGGGAACCAAAATAAATTATGGATCTAATCTTCTGTCGCCTTTTTGGGACAGTTCGTTCGATTGTAATTTAGGGTAAGAAGTTTTTTTAACTGCACCAAAGACGTTTAATAAGTTAACTGTTTTGTTCTTAGCATTTAAAAAATTGCTTTGGGGGCTTCCAAATGGCATCAATGATAGATTAAAGAGAGGGGGGAGTTTTTTCCCTTTAAGGAAACATGGGTGCTCTTGCTTGTAGCTACTCCACACGAGCAAAACAGCCCCAAACTCAGTTATTTGACTTGATAAAAAAGCACAACGTTTTAGAGAGTACGGAAAAAAAACATAAAATTTATTGTTGATTTTTGCTTTCCCCTTCTTTAACATGCTTTGACTTTTCGTTGACAACTTTGTTAAAATAAAACCAAAAAACCCTTTCCCCCCTTTGGTTGATAAAGCAAGCAGATTTTTTTTTTTTTCCTATGGTAATTTTTCAAAAAATGAAAATTCCATTTTGTTTTTGCTTTCTTGTTAAAGGATTGTTTACATGATAGAATTTTCTGCATTTTTTCATGAGGGGTCAGTTTCGTGTACTTAGGTTGGTGTGCTTTTGTGTACCTTCCCCCTTAACTTTGAAAAAAGATTTCTTTACCAAAGGTTTTTCTTTTTCACGCTGAGTTATTTGCTCTTTGAAAGCTGTTAATTTTCATTTTTGATATGCAAGTCTTTCCGAAAGAATACTGTTTTGTCAGTTAAGTTGCTTTAACGGCTTTTACCCTTCAAAATCATCAAGTCGCCCTGATTCGTCAGTGAAATTTTATTTTCAATTCACCAGGTAATGATCGAGTTCTAAAAAAACTTTTTATGGGTCCCCCGGTCATGCAATCTTTCGAGGGAATGAACGGGTGTCTGTGAAAAGGGGCTTTCAATGTGCCAAATCGAATACAGTTGTTGTATATTCCTTTTGGTTTTTAAAATAACAGATTCTGACAAAAGCATTGGGACCAGAGAAAACAGTACCTTGAAGCTGCCTTCAGAAACGATGGTTCTTTCTCCCCCCCAGCAGTCATTGTATAAGTCCGCCAGGTTCTTTTCCCGAATCGAAATTTTTTTCACAGAATACGGGTGGATGGTTGGTTTGGGCAGGTTTTTAAAACCCATCCCCTTTGGGTGTCGTGGTCAAACCTTAATTTATTTCATTTCCTTAAATGTTCATTACCAAAAGGTTTTTTTAAATGTTTTCATGTTTAAAATTTTGTCAAAAAAATCCCCCAAACTTTGCTAGTTTTTTTTTTGCCCCAAACCCGAAAATGGGTGGAGTCAAAAACCCCAATCGGGCTGTAAAAATTGTTTGTCTCTTCCCCCTTGGAGTTTTTTAAGGATATTTTTTTTTTTTGGTTTTTTGGTTGATGTCCGTAGAGCAAAGACTTGTTCCCATGCAAGCTGCCCCGATTCACGGTACTAGGTCGCATTTTTTCCTTTTACGAAAGTTTGATGGGTTTGTGCGCGCGCTAGAGAGAGAAAGAGAGAGAGAGAAGGGGACAGAGAGAGAGGAGAGGGGGAGAAGGGAGAGAGAGGGGAGAGAGGGGGGGGGGGGGAGAACTTGGTTTTGTTTTTGTGAATGCATGTTGTCTTTCGTCGTACTTTTTTTGTGTGGATATTTTTTGAGTGAGTGTAGGGGGGGAGGGGTGGTTTGTGTGTGGTGGGTGTGTGTGTGTGTTGTGTGTGTGTTTTGTGTGTGGGGGCGCGCGCGCCGCGCGCGTCGAGAGAGAGAGTTTAGTTTTTTTTTTTTGTTTTTGAGTGAATATATGTGCGTCCATACAGTGAGTAGAGGGGAAGGGAAAAGCGTGGTGTGTGTGTTTTGGTGGTGGTGTGTGTGTGTTGTGTGGTGTGTTGTGTGTGGGGGTTTGTGTGGATGGTGGTTTTTTTGTGTGCATGTGTTTGGGGGGGGGGGGGGGGGTTCTTTCATTTTTTTTTATTTTTTATTTTTCTTTATTTTTAATGGTGTTCTGCGAGAGAGAGAGAGAGAGAGAGAGGAGGAGAGGGGGGAGAGAGAGAGAGAGAGAGAGGGGAGAGAAGGGAGAGAGAGAAAATTTTTTTTCAGTACAGTTAAATGTAATGTGCTTTATTGTTACAATTTTTATTTTTTTTTATGTTCTTACAATGTTAATGTTTCCCCGTTAATTTTCCTTTATGTTTTTTTTGTCATTCAGATTTTGTTTTATTTTTTGTTTCCCCAGGAATTTTTTAAAGGGTTTTTTTTTAAAAAGTAGTACAAAACTAGGTTAATCTGACAGTAAATGGTTTCAGTCAGTCAGTGTGTTTTGTGTGTGTGTGTGTGTGTGTGTTTTGTGTGGTTGTGTGTGTGGGTGTTGTGTGGGGGGCATGTGTGCGTGGGTGGTGGTGCATGCGTGTGTGTGGCGTGCGCGCGCGCGTTGTATGTGTGTGTGTGTGTTGTGTGTGTGTGTGTGTGTGGTTGGTGCGGGGCGCGTGCGCATGTGCGAGTTCTGCGTATACGCACCCAAATACGCGTGAAAGCGTATGGCACCCCGGCCCCTACCTTTGTCATCTGGTTTTAAAAAAAACTGTTTTTAAAAAGTTGATCATTTTGCAAATCCCGGCCCCCAATTGTAATTTTAAAAATTTTTTTTAGCCTATGGTAAGGAATCAGTCGTTCACTTACTGCAGCGATACAGGGCGGATGTTTACGGGGTTTCGGTTTGGGGGTTTTGTAAATGGGCCGCATGTTTTTTCGGGCGGTTTGTTAGTAATGGGTCACGTTTACGGGCGTTTGTATAGTAAATGGGCTGCACTGTTTACGGGCGGTTTTTATAGTAAATGGGTCACTGTTTTTTTGGGGGTTTTTTTTAGTAAATGGGGTGCACGTTTACGGGGGGTTTGTATATAAATGGGTTGCACTGTTTTTACGGGAGGTTTGTATAGTAAATGGGCTGCACTGTTTGGGCGGTTTGTAAGTAAAGGGCCGCATGTTTACGGGCGGTTTTGTATAGTAAATGGGCTGAGTTTACGGGCGGTTTGTATGTAAATGGGCTGCCTGTTTACGGGCGGTTTTTGTTAAAGGGCTGCCCGTTTACGGGCGGTTTGTTAGTAAATGGGCTGCACTGTTTACGGGGGTTTGTAAAAGAAATGGGCTGCACTGTTTTGGGAGTTTGTATAGTAAATGGGTGCATTTTACGGGGGGGGTTTGTTTTGTAAATGGGCTGCACTGTTTTGGGCGGGTTTTTATAGTAAATGGGCTGCATGTTTTTCGGGGCGGTTTGTTAAAAATGGGCTGCATGTTTACGGGCGGTTTTTTTATAGTAAAAAGGGCTGGATGTTTAGGGCTGTTTGTATGTAAACGGGCTGCACTGTTTACGGGCGGGTTTTTATGTAAATGGGCTGGGGCTGTTTACGGGCGGTTTGTTTGTAAATTGGGGGTGGCGTTTTTCGGGCGGGGGTTTTTTAGTAAAAAAGGGTGGACTGTTTTTCGGGGTTTTTTGTATAGAAAAAGGGTGGACTGTTTACAGGGGCCCCATCCAAATGACGCTGACGACAAACAATGTGTATAAAAGCACAGGGAGCTTTTCGCCCCTTTTCAGTTTAAAACCCCCATGGACGAACCGTCCAAACTTTCCCGTTGCATAATCTGAGTCAGTTAACCCATTCCGGCGAACGTCCGCTTTCACCATCTTTAAATTGAGTCAGTTTAACCCTACCGGGCTGAACAGTCCAACTTCACCAGTCTGTATAATCATTTCCCTTTTTGTACCCACTGAAACTTGAACCCCTATGGTAAACAGTACAAAACTTCCCCTTGATATCTTGTTTAACCCTTTCCCCGGAAAAACCAAAATTCCCCCCGGTTTCAGTTTTCCCAATATTTTACTGCGTAAAAATTTCGAAAAATTTGTTTAACCATCCGGGAAACCCTTACCCTGTTTCAAGTTTTAAAATCCCTTCCCCCTTTACCGTCTGTTTCGAGTCGTTTTTAAACCCCTACCGGGCTGAAAAGTTTCCAACTTTATTGTACAATCTGAGTAGCGGGCCAAATTTTTCCCCTTTAAAACTATGGGTTCACAGCTCTGTTTCCCGAAGTATCCTTTAAATACAAAAGTAGTAACAATCGGTTGCCAAAGTTGCAGTCAGTGGGGCTCAGTTACCCGTAAAATAACTGATGCGCTGGGAAACGACATTACACCTTACTTTCCCTTTTGGTTTTGTCGGTTTATATCCCTTTGACACATGTATTTCCAATCGATTTTTAAAAGTTTAAAATCTGCCTCAGGCCAACTTTTTTCTTTTTCTTTACGATTTTCTTCACCTCTATGCATTAGTCGCATTTTATGGCAAAAACCCATGCGAAATTGGAGAAATATTACGCCCCATCTGAGGTTTAACGGGATAGATGCTATGTTTTTTTTCTCTCTCGGGTTTTTTTGCACGAGCTAAATAGCTTCCTTTTTGGGAAGGTTAAACAACTTTGGGAACACCCCCGGTTAATTCACCCTTTAACATAACTCGGGCATCCTGGGGGGAAAAACCAGTCTGTTTTCAAAATTTAAAGCAAACGCTACACGAATGTTTAGGTCTTACATCAAAAATTTTAAATAAAGAGTCTCAACACCTTTTGAACGACATTTTCAGTCTTTTTTTCATTTAAATTATCGCTACCGGTTCCCCCCCCCCCCCCCCCCCCCCCCCCCCCCCCCCCCCCCCCCCCCCCCCTTTCCCCCCCCCCCCCCCCCCCCCACCCCCCCCCCCCCCCCCCCCCCCCCCCCCCCCTTTCCCCACCCCCCCCCCCCCCCCCCCCCAAAATCATTATTTCCCCCCCCCCCCCCCCCCCCCCCCCCCCCCCCCCCTTAACTTTTAAAATTGTCGAAAAACCCCCCCAAACGCAAAATTTTCTAAAAAGGGCCTTTCCTTTTTTCCCCCCCCCCCCTTTTTTCCCCCCCCCCCCCCCTTTTCCCCCCCCCCCCCCCCCCCCATGGTTTTTCCCCCCTTCCCCCTGCCCCTTCCCCCCCCCCCCCTCTGTGTCCCCTTCCCCCCCTTTGCCGTTCTTTTCCCGGTTCTCGCTTTTTCCTCCCCCCCTTAGTTATTTTAAAAAAGTACAATTTTGGAAAGGAAAAAATTTTTTGGAAACAGAGGTAATGATGGGAAAACTTCAGTAAAAGCACAAAACCTAAAAAAAAATTTTTTCCCTGCAAGGAAATGGGCAAACTTTCCCTTTTTGTACCTTCCTTTCCCGACCTTGCCTGGGTTTTTTCACTGGGTTCCCTCTTTTCGTTTTTACGCGTTTGATTCCCAAAAAAAAAGACAACTTTTCTTTTGGTTTCTCTTTGTGGACTTTATTACGATTTTTCGTGTGGTTCCCCCCCCCCCCCCCCCCCTCTACCGAAAACAAAGGGGCAACTGCCTTGTTTTTTTCTTTTACAAAAAAATTAGACAGTGTGAACACTTGGCTTTTACTAACCTTAGATCGATATTTTTCAACGTTTTTTCCTTTTTTTTTTTCCTGTAGTTTTTTGTTAATTGGAAAAATTTTAAAATGCCAATTTTTTTTAAAAGATACACTTTCTGGTAGGCAACCTGCTGAGCAGTACGGGGGCTGTGCGTTCATTCCCGGCACGTGGACTCCGGGGTTCTCAGTGACCCTGCATTCCCGAGTTCACCCAAGCTTTATTCCTTACCCCAAAAAGGAAACCGGGAATTGACTAAGAGGTGAAACTTTCAAAAGTTTGAAATGCCGGTTGCTATTTTAAAACCCCGTTTTCCAGCCATTCTCCGTGCCTTTTTTCATTCCCTCAAAGAAGTGGAGCCAAAAAGACATGTTTAGATGCAGACCCCAGTGGAAAATTTCCCATTAACATCGGAGACGGCCAACAATCGCAGAAGTGTCCGAGGAACTTTTCAGGAAAAAAACAATTTTAGGTTTTCTGTTCTTTTCAAAATGGACGTATTTTCCCCCAAAACAAGGCAGTCTGGTCCGCACCGGCCCTTGACATATTTTTGATGCCCAAAATTCCACGGCTTCTTGGGGCTGTTCTGCAAAGATGAGATCCCCTTAAAAATGATCCCGGGGGGCCTTTGTGCTCCTCAAATTGCATCTATCAATGAAAGAAATGGGATACCCCGCAAATCATACTAGGACATTGGGAAAAAGGGGCCCCCTCCAGAACGAAGACGGGACACCGAGGTACAAAACACATGCAGTGTAGCATCTTGCCCCCCAGCATATAAACCCACCCAAACATCATCCAGTGATAAAAGACGTACAGGGAGTTGTTGAAGGTCTGTTGGAAGGAAACCCGTGTTGTTTTTGCAAGAACAGCCCTTGTTTTTGGTCTGTTTGGGGGGTTCCACTCCTTTTTGGAATAAACCCAGGAAACTTGTGAAAACTAGTCAGATTAAAAATTCCGAATTTTTATGTCAGTTCCACAAGTTTCCCTTGAGCCCCTATTTTATCCATTCCAAGGCAAGGGTACCCCAAATACCTGGTGTCACAAGGAAACTTAGGAAAAAAACTTTTCCGAAGCATACCTCTGACAGTTCCTGGGCGGTTTTTGAATTTTTTTTGGTTTCAACCAAAAACGCTAATAGCTCCCGTTCCCTGAAACAATTGAAATCCTTTCACAAATTTCCCCCGGGCCCCGTATTGAACCCATTACCGGCAAGGGAAAAACTCAGAAGTACCCCTGATCACTAAGAAACTTTCGGAACAAATCGTTCCTGAAGCTCCTCTCTGGCGTTCCTTGGGCAGTTCCAAATTTCGCGAGTCACACCCGGATCGACTTGGGTGGAAAAAAAATTAGATTCGGGAGCACCCCAAAAATTGATGTCGTTCCACAGGTCGAGCACAATTTTTTCCCATACCAAGGGAAGGGAAATCTGAAAGTACCAGGTGATCACTAGGAAACCCTTCAGGAATAACCCCTAAGCATCTCCCCTGGTTCCCCTGCAGCTTCGTTTCCAAGGAAACCCCGGGACCGGGAACCGGGCAGCCCTGCTGGCACAGGAAGGCCGGGCTTTGTGCTCCATACCCCAGCTGTGCCTGTGGCCCTTTGCTTTTCATCACCCTCTGGGAAAAGCCTGATAAGCCGACGTGACCACCAGTGGTTTTCCAGGAAAAAAAAGATCCACTCTGACCCCTGATGTGAATGCTAACGCCCAGAGACTACGTTTTCGATTTCCCCGGGCACAAAACACAATTCCTTTTCCACACAGAAATTCAGAACAGAGCAACCTGAGCTTCAGCCTTGTCAGAACTAAATGGAATTGTAACGCATATAATTCCCACAAAAAAACCCGACCAACCCATCATTCGACAAAACCCCCCCTTCCACCACCAAGATGAAAGGTCATGGGGTCAAGAGTCCCCGAACATCCCCCGCTGATTCCCCCAGTAAACTGAAAGAAGGCTCGGAAACGTGCTCCACTTCCAGAAATCGCCCCCATTGCTCGAACTTTGAAACCGATTTTTTTTTGGTTTTTCACAAAAAAAAACCAAAAGCCAACGAAAAAATAGATTTTCCCGTCTTTTCAGTAACCCGAAAAACCCACCCCCCAGTTTCAGATTACCCCCCAAGGTAAAAAGGCAGGTGACAGTAATTCTTGTCCGATTGAACACCAGACGCATTTCTCGTTTTCCCTCATGAACAGAACCCGAAAAGGCCAAAAGGGACTGAAAAAAAAGGTCTGTAAAAACCCTTGCACTTTTGATTTGGATTAATCACTGGAAATCATTCGCCGCTTTTTGGCACCATTTGGAAGGAAAAAATGACGAATAAAAACTCCTGGGATGCTAAATTCACGAGATTGTGAGGCGCTGCAAAATTTGGAAAATGTAGTTAGTCGATGACTTAGGTTAGGGGTAAATTTTAAAAAAATCAGTACTTTTAGTCGCAGGAAAAAGGTCAATAAGGGTTTGTAACAACGACAGGTGCCTAAGAAACTTGAAATTTTATCTGCTTTTTGTCAATTGTAAAAAAGGGCATGTGAAATACATTTTAAACATTTCTGAATTTGGGGTTTTTTGGTAATACTAAGTTTTTTTATGCTTGTGTAAAAAAAAAATTGGGGCGGCACTTTTAATCGGGCTACCTAAAAATTTTGCCCCAAAAAAGATTACTGGAAGAATGCTTAATAAATGTAAAGAGCATCTTCCGTAAAAATGATGTCTTTCTGAGGGGGGGTGTGAGGGGGGGAGGGGGGTGTTGGTCGTAAAATGGAATACCCAAATTTAAGAGAATATTGGTTTTAAATCAAAATCAAGTTGTGGTTTGCCCTTGCCCGTTGAGTGGGGACGCCCCCATGGGAAAGGGGCACAAAGTCCAGAGGGGGGGGGGGGGGGGGGGGGCGGGGGAGGTCCGCCTTTCCATCCAATTTTCCCTGGGGCATCCAAAAATTATTACAGAAAAAAAGGTTGTTTTTTAATTTAGAAAAACTAACAAAGTTTTAATAAAAGAAAAAGGGGACGATTAAATTCATACGCATTACAAGCTTATCTATGTTTAGCGTAACATACTTCAAACCCCATGGAATCCAATATTACGCTGGAATTTCAAGGGGGGAATTCCGTTACACCTTATCCAAATGCAGGGGACTTCCTGGCTCGCGGTTTCTCTCTGCCCCCCCCCCCCCCCCCCCTCCATTCCTCTCTCTCTCCTCTCTCTTTTTTTTCTCTCACCTCTGCTTCGAAGGATAGTCAAAATTTGGATAATGCTAAAAAGAGATCCAGAATATACTATTCATTGCATGTAGAATTTATCATTTGTTTGGGGTGGTTTTGGGCGAGTCAGTCTTACAATTTTCCCGTTCGTTTTTTCTTTTTTAACGTTATTGGATTTTCCGTAGCGAGGACTCCGGAATTTCCGATTTTATGATTTTTTTTAACCCTTTGATTTAATGCCAGGGGGTTAAGTTGGACTATTTGTTTGCAGGAAAGGAACAGTTTAACCCCCCCCCCCCACCCCCCACCTTATCAAAGCCCTTTTGGTAATGGCAGTAAATATATTACAAGGTGTGTCCACCCAAAAAACGGGGCACAAAGCACCCCACACACACACACACACACACACACACACAACACCCCCCACACACCTACGTACGCGACGCCAGCATACATGGAATAAAAGCTTTTTTTCCCCGGGCTGTTGTATACTTTTTTAAAAAATCTTTAAAGTTGCATCCCCAAAAACGGCTGAAATTTGTGTAAAGGGAATTCACAGGCCCAAGTTGCCATTTGAAGGCTTAAAACCAATAATAAAACAAACAAAATTCGCTTTTTATTCTGAAGACTCAGAAAATAGTGTCATAAAAAATGCACACGCCAGAAACGAAGGGGGAAAAAGGGGGGGGGGGGGGGGTCTGACTGCTCGTTAAATTTTCACTTTGGAAAAATGGAGTAGGCCCATGCCCGATATGGAAATTAAATTTTGTCATTGGTTTAAAATGCACGCACTTGCCCCGCCGGACAGCATTTTTTGCTTGCCAAGAATAAAACAAAAAAAAAATAAAAAGGGAAAATTAAGGTCATGAAAAAAAAATTTTATTTTACCTTCATTTATTTTTAGGAAAATCCAGATTTGTTTTTAGGTCTTTAAAGATACCAAGAGTTCTTTGTAATAGCGTACAATCAGATATTTTTATACGTTCATGGAAAAAGCGTTTTGTCTGATAGTAAAGTTAACATTTGATTTAACAGAAAAGGGGTGATTGTTGCCACTGGAAGAAAAAAAAACCCTCCCAAATTTTCAACTGGACACAACAGGAATGGATGATTTTTGC
>JAMYXO010000507.1:0-44381 GCA_033310375.1 Conus canariensis | reverse complement strand
GAGAAATAAAGGGGTTTTTTTCATTCATATGGCCTACCCCCACTTAAGGGGAAATTTTACGTTTTTACTGCTTCTCATCCCATACAAAAGGCTACGGCTTGGCGGCCCCTCTGCAAAAATGAAGTAGCTTTTTGAGAGGAGAGAGAAGGGAAAAGAGAGGGGAGAGGAGAGAGAGAGAGAGAAAAAATTTTTAATGCAAAAAAGCTTTAAGTGGGGCGGTGTGCGGTGTTTGTGCGAGAGAAAAGAGGGGAGAGAGAAGAAGGGAGGGGAGGAGAGAAACGAGAGAGAGGACGGGACAGAGGAGATTTGGAGTGGCTGATAGGGTAGGAAAAACTACACAGAATACGGGAAAATTAAAACCTATAAAAAAAAACCAAGTACCTGTTCTTTTAGCTCCCTTTATTCTCTGTTTTTTATTTGTTTCTTTTATTTCTGGCGGGCACTTTTTACAAAATATGAATAGTATTGAGAGAGAGAGAAGGGGGAGAAGAGAGAGAGAGAAGGGGAAGGAAGGGGGTTTAAATCAATAAGGGGTTTTAAAATGTGGTGGTGGTGTGTGTGTGATGTGTCGTGCGTGGGTGTGGTGTTGTGTGTGTGTGTGTGGAGGAGAGGAGAGAGAAGAGAGAGAGAAGAGAAGGAGAGACAGAGGAGAATGGGTGGGGGGAGTGGTAGAGCTAAAAAATACAGAATACAGCGAAAATTAAAACCTATAAGGGGAAAACAATGACCTGTTTTTTTCAGACCCCTTTTCTTTTTTTTATTTGTTTTTTTTTTTTTTTTCCTTCCGTTTCCCCTCTTTTGTCCCTTTTCTGCCCTTTTTCTTTTTTCCCATCATTTTTTTTTTTTTTTTTTGGGTTTTTTTCTCTTCCTTTGTTGCTTTTCTGTTTCCTTGTTTTTTCGTTTTGTCCTTGTGTTTATTTATTTTCTTCTTTTTTTTTAATAATGAAAATAACAAACGGCGAATGAAGATAGCAAATTTAGTATAATTGATTAAAACCCCCTTGCCAAGGTCTATGAATCACGGCATTACGAGCAGTCTTTTTTCCTTTCTTTCTTTCGCTTTCTTTGCTCATTTCTTTCTTTCCCGTCAATACACTAGCTCGACCAACGTCTTCCCGTCAGCTTTTGCGTTAAGAAAACTGAAACGTTTTGGGCGAACAGTAAAGCTCGAACTTGCCATGAATGGGAACAATAGCTGCGTCTCCCGTCTTCGTTTTAGTGACGTACGAACTGATATATTTTCCCCATCTCTGGAACAGAACGCAATTGGAGAGAGAGAATTCCGCCTGGCCTAGCGCGTGTAACCGCACGCGCGTGCCGGAGGAGGCAGCCCGCACATGTTCACATGATCACAGCGTGTCGGGGAAAATCAGAGTACAGTTAGTGTGACTCGCCTGAAGTTTCTAATCAATGCGAAGCTGGAAACGTTTCATGTTGATTTCTGGAAGTAAACGAAAGAACGAAAGCACAGCCAAACTCAAATTTTATGCCACAGTTTGCTACGAATACAAGCAGGCGGCTTATTTGGAGCAAACGCATTGACGCAGATTGCAGACGAGCACTAACCAGACTACGAATATTATGTGCCTAAAATGAGAGGGGCAGTTATACCAACACTGACAGAGAAGACAGATTATGCACGACATGTCACGTTGTTGTTAACGAACTACATTTTCTCAATGGCTGCGAATTATTTGACCAACAACGTTATGACCTAAATGACAAGGGGGATCACAACAAACAGATTTTCCACCAAAGACAAAAACGACAAAACCCTCCGATCTCACAGTATCGGACTGCTTCCAACCTGTACTTGCATAGTTATTGCGTTTTTCTCTTAGAAGACAGAACATTCAATCAGACCTGATACATGCCATGCTTTTTTCTTTCCGTTTATTAATGTTATGTTGCAAGATGTGACAACGTTGGAATTAGTTTAACTGAATGTCTTAACTTGATCATCTGTGCCTCACAGAATCTCTGGTTTCCATATGGCAATAAAAGATGTTCTTGTTTAGGGAGGGAGAAGAGAGAGAGAAGGGAGTAGAGAGCTGAGAGAGAAACACGCCATAGCACGATAGATAGAGGGAGAGACGAGAGGAGGAGGAGGATAGAGTGGTGAGGGAAAGAGAAAGAGAGAGAGAGAGAGAGAGAGAGAGAGAGAGAGGAGGATGGTGAGAGGATGGTGAGAGAGAGGGTGAGTGAGAGAAAGTGAAAAAGCAGAGAGTGAGGAGAGCGAGAGAGAGATAGGATGGTGAGAGAGAGGGTGAGTGAGAAGTAGGATGGTGAGAGAGAGAGGGAGGGTGAGATGCAGAGAGAGAGAGAGAGAGAGAGAGAGAGAAGAGAGAGAGAGAGAGAGGAGGGGGAGAGGAGTGAGAGGACAGCGGAATCGTTCTTTCTCTCGACAGACGGCACGCCTCTAGGCAGGATTACAATGCTTTACTACTACTTTGTAATACCGCAGCACACATGGAGTACAGCAAAGCTGACAATTGATCGCAGTACACAACACAAAGGAAACTAAACTTACTTACCTAACTTTCCTCAGAGACACGCGAAGATGGCCCACAAGATGGGAGAGGTTCGGGGCGATGTCCAGGAAACACACTAATCAATCTATCTCCATTATAATGAGAATATGAAAATGTTATAGATATAGATTACGCTGACATGAAGAAGGTTGATAACAGTAATATTCTGTCGTGTGAAGCGAAAGAACACCATGAAACCGTGTATCCATAATAATCATCTGAAGATTTTTTTTTACAGACGGCTCGATTCTACTAGACTCATATGCAGGATCCGGTTTTTTGTGATTCCATTGCTGAAGTTTTAGTAGATTCCTTTCCCTAGGGTTCTCCATATTCACGGGCAGAAACCGTATGCTATTCTTATGGCGTTGATTTTTATGCGTGACGCTGCTGTCTATAATATGCTTTTTTTTTTTTGCGTTGATTCCGAGTCAGTTCTATATAGCTTGCAAAACTGAGAATCAAAATTGACTTCTTGAAACAAGACGTTATATACATGTTATTACGTTGAAGGGAACTGGGGTATTTTTTTGCTGGATTCCATTCACACTGTGGCATATCTGGTAATAATGAAACTGCAGATTATTAGTTAGAGATGGTGCGTTAAGAAAAAACGCCTGAGAGTATTTTAAAACTTGATGTTCAAGAAATTAATTCGCTATTAGGAAAATGCGTGAACATCTTCCAGAGAAGCATGAAATCTTATCATGTCCACGATATTTGTCACCTTTAATACACAAACTTCGACTGAATTTGTGGGAAAACAAGTTTTCCCAAAGTGTAGCATGCGATTGTTCAAATCTTCTATCAGTGGACCATATTTCTTGTTCATTGTTCTAACTTAATTGTATAAGAATCGAAAATGTGGATGTGACTGTACACGATTCTTTCAAAACAATAACCCACAAACCAGAGATTGTGCAAATAGCAAAAGCGCTTTCCATTGCATCAGATTAATAGATTTTCACGAACGCTTCCCTTCCCCTTGCTCCTTTTCTTTTTTTCTTTTTTAGTCTAATATCACGAAGTGCGAACAGACTTTAAATTAAAGAACTCATTCATTCTATTATAATTCGTTCCCTGCTCCTTTCCTTGTTTACAATAAATGAAATCGATTCCTTCCAAACTTTCCTTTCCTATGTCACCTCACCAAACTACTGCACCTTATCATTGCACTGAAAAAGAAGCATTACAAAAGCAGAATTCGTGTCATGATTAAAACAACGCCGTTTAAGTTTGAAAGCTGTATTGTCGAGTTAGTTCAGCAACTGTTATTAGCTGCCTTATCAAAGAGATTCTGTTGATCAATGTAACACTCTTTCAAAGAATAAGGCACTGGAAGTTAAAAGATGAGACACCCGTGAAGAGCACGGAAAACATCACTTACGAACAAAAGAAACCAAAAATGTCCTTTCTATCTTTCAGTTTTTTGTGTGCGGTATTCTTTCGCTTTCTTTCTTCATTTCTTTATTTCCTTCGATCCTTCGTTTTGTTTTCTTCCATGCGCTTAAACAATTCTCCACCGTTCTCTACCGTGTGTACAAAGTAAAACGGGTGAACTAACTCACCCGACCATGCTCTCATGCGAGCATCGGCTGTACCCCGCGATTCATTTCAGTGACCTTTGAAAAAGGAGGAACTGATGATGTCTTTTCCCTTGTCGTCGTCGTTGGAGAATCAATGACAGATCTGATGAAAGAATCCCACGTACACTGCGAACAACGAAAACGATGGCAACGTAAGAAAAGACAGAATCATTTGAAAGCTGAGACAGAATGTAGAGGATTGGTGCTGTCTTATTGTCTCGTGAGGACTATTGTATACGTTAATGTTTCTCGTTTGAATTTCCGACTGACATTTTCCCTCAGATTTTACAGTAGAATGATTTTTTTCAACAAAATCTCGGGCGTGTTTTTAGAAGGTTGTATTTCAAAGGGTTGTGTAAATGAAGGACTTGTGGGTTGACTTCAACAACGCGGTGATATGGCCCTTTGCGGCCGGCTGAGCTGTAAGCAACATCTCTCAACGTCTCTCATTTTCCTTCCTTCCTTTCTGTTTTTTTTTCCCCTCCAAAGATCTCTTCTTTTAAAACCCTTTTCTTTCTTCCATCTTTTCGTCGTCCTTTTTTTCTCTCCTTTCCCTATTACCTACCTTCCTACCGTTTGTCATTTCTCTTTGCATCGCCCCTACCTTCCTGCATGCCCACTCATCTTGTGTCGTGTCTCTTTCTTTCATTGTCATTGCTTTCCTTTTTCATTCCTTCAGACTATGTTTCTTTCTTTCCCTCTTTTCTGTGCTTTTTATCTGTCTGGATTTTTCTTTTATGTTTTTACTTCCTTTATTATCGCTATTTTTTGTTGTTGCTCTTTCTCTTTTCTCTTTAAAGATATGTATATAGTTTCTGTCCACATCTTCCTTTCTTTTTGGTAGTTTCTTCTTCTGCCCCGTTGATTTGCTTAACATTTTCCTCATTTTCCTTCTCTCCTATTATATGTCTTCGTCTTGTCCTTTTCCCCTACGTTCATGTTGTCTTCATTCTTTTCTCTCTTTCCTTCATTTGTTTTTTTCTCTAGTGGTTCATTTGTTCTTTTCATTCCTTTGTGTCTTCTTCCCGCTTTGTTTTCCATCTTTCTTGATTTCCTTCTTCTTCTTCTTTCCCTCATTGTTCTTAATGTAGCTGTTTGTCCGCCAGTACTCGCCCTGGCATCTGCAAAACTGCTTCTGCATAACAAAACTGAAGCGAACTGACTAGATGTGCTGAAAACCCGACGCTTCAGAGAGAAATATCTCTGCCCTGCTTCAAAAGACACTTACACGAAGGAATACCTTCCCGCCACATAGAATGAGATGATACAGAGCATCTCATAACAATTAAGTGAAGAAAAGGCCAAGCGAACAAATAAAGTTAGCGGTTTGTAACAGTGAGAATACTGTCAAGAGATTTATTTGGGCGACGGGAGGAGAGCTGTATCGACTTTAAGATGAAAGCAAAGCGAACGGTTTCTTTCCGATTTCAAAGAAAATGTCAGGCGGGGAAAAAGAACTGGAAGAATTATATGATGTAGTCACCGAGAAAACCAGCCGAGTTTTTACAACCTGTAAACGAAAAGAAAGAGATTTATTTCTGTTATTCTTTCCTTCAGTCAGTTTTGCTCATAACTTTTTGTGTTCTTTCTTTTCTTTGACGATTCCCTCGCACATCAGAACCTTTTGCTTGATTGATATTTCAGGAGGCCCGTCAGTTATCTATCGGTCTTTCCGTTTTCCCTTTAGTAATCTGACTAAGGTTTACTGCATCTTCACATAAAGGTCACAACGCATGAACTCGCTGGGAGATGAACAATGGCTCTTCATTCACGGGTATTGAGAGAAACTGATATCTTCCAGGGTCTGTAGAACGAAAACTTCGGCAGTTGATGACAGAATCTCACGAAGCGTACACAGGAAGACAGAAGGAAAGCAAAATCAATGACTGTACTGCCAAGGACGGTAGTATCTGATTCGCACGACGGACCAGAGATTGAAGACTGAATATGGTTCTGTGTTCATCAACTTTATTTTAAAGGATATGAGAGAGCGAGAGAGAGAGAGAAAGAGATGGGGGTGGGGTAATAACTCGAAGAATTCTGTGAAGGAAAAGCGCCTATATGTACCTGATCTACTCAGACTCTCTCATTCCTCTTACAACCATTGGTCGTTCACACGAAATCAATCAATATGACGGAGCGGGAGGCCTCTGGTCCGATAAAAAGTCCGGTAGACTGGGCAAAGTCGACAGTCCGTCGGAGTGAGTCTGTCGTTCCCTACAGCTTCTCTCGGAGTCCCACTGCATCTAATACGATTGTGGACGAAGATGAAGATGAATTCATTGTGGTCTTTTTGAAACCGGGAGAAACAATCCCTCCCTCGCCAGCTAGCCAAGAAATGCCAAACGTGGCAAGCAGTAAATCTCTCAGCTGTCTGGAAATAAACGAGAGTGCGTCGTCTGCTATTGATGGCGGTTTGAGTAAAACGATACCTGTACCGAGGAGCGCTTAAAGGAATGAGAGCGAGTCTGGTTTTCTGTTGGAAGGGATTGTCATGTTAACGATGTTAAAAGAAACTTTGAAAACGAGAACAGATTGTGTTTCTTACACAAACGGCCTTAAAGCACGTACGTTGCCTATCACCTACCCGCGCATCAGAATGAATAAGTATTAAGAAAGTAATTGAAAAACAGAGAATCACAGGTAACTCGATAAAAGGCTGAATCGTGTGCTGGAGGAATCTGTCACAAACTTAACGTGTTTCATTCCACACGTACTAAAACACACGCACGTGTATATAAGCTTACACCCCGTAGAAAGTGGAGTTATGGATCCAGTCATAGCGGCCGCTAGCAAAATTACGTGTCTGATCATAGCATCATCATCATTTGATCGTAGATAACAGTAACCTGTCAATGTTGCAATATTCACCGAGCCACGCATGTTTAATACACGTAGATTAACGCTGATGAGAAGCGGCTTTTTAGTCAGAAATCTTCCCCTGTGTTGACATACTGGTCCCAGTTTGACACCTCGCTCTCCCATTTCGCCACCAGCAGCACTGACAACATGAAGCAACAGATACAGTTGATGCTTGTCACTGCTCGGGAGACTAAACATGGGGATGAACAGAAAGGTTCTCTGCCAAATGAAAGACTTAAGTTTCTAGTAGAACAGTGAATAAGTAATTCTTATGAAATCCTACTTTGGGCTTTTAAGATGTTGGCATCAGCTTCTCAAACTTATTCCATGCTGCGAAGCACTCTTCCACACTCTTCATGCCTCAAGAGACCAGCATGGGTAGTGGTTTGAAACAGTCAGGTGTCCATGAAGAGTACTTGAAGTAAAATATGACAGAATACGAAAGACGTGTTACACTAGATGAAATCCACCTTGCACATCAGCTGTCATACAAAGAAGGCAAGCTTGAAGGTTCTGCTACTGATTCAGGCATCAATTAGCAGCGGCACACGCAAAGTGAAGACGTTCACCGAACGTGTTTGACGTTTTTTCATCCCGGCAGCAACAATAATAGTTAAGGTAGGCAATTCATTTTCAAACTAAATAAAATGCTCTTGTCCCGTACTTTGTTTGTCTATGTCCTTGGCGGTGACTAACCCCTCTCTTTCTAAAATGTTCTGTTCCCATACCCTCTCTCTCTCTCTGTCTGTCAAGTGTGTGTGTGTGTGTGTGTGTGTGTGTGTGTGTGTGTGTGTGTGTGTGTGTGTGTTTCATAACAGTTGAATTAATATTTTATTTTCAACTTTGTCTCTCTCACTCTCTCTGTTTCTTACACACACACACACAACACACACACACACACACACACTCTCTCTCTCTCTCTCTCTCTCTCTCTCTCTCTCTGACTATATATCTATCTGTCTGTCTGTCTGTCTCTCTCTCTCTCTCTCTCTCTCTTCTCTCTCTCTCTCTCTCTCTCTCTCTCTCTGAGACCATCTGTGAGAATTTATCATTTAAGGTAGGCAATTCGTTTTCAAACTAAAATGTTCTTGTCCTGTACTTTCTTTGTCTTGTCCTTGGCGGTAACTAACCCCTCTCTTTCTAAAAATGTTCTGTTCTGTTTACATACCTCTCTCTCTGTCTCTGTCTGTCTGTCTGTCTGTCTGTCTGTCTGTCTGTCTCTCTCTCTCTCTCTCTCTCTCTCTCTCTCTCTCTCTCTCTCTCTCTCTCTCTCTCTGAGACCATCTGAACGAAGTTGTGTTTTTAATATGTAGAAAAGAACTGGATAAAGTTTGAGAGCTGACTTGTGTTTTGGTGGTTCTGCACACATTAAACAAATACTAGATTTAAAACGTGAAAGAAGTTTCAAGAACTTCAAAGAATGGTCCGTACCTTCTGTTTGTTAACAAAGCCTGTATAATCAAAGAAAGCCTTTATGCTTATCATCAAAATCCATAAAGAACAGTCCGCTGCATTCTGAGTCTAGCTTCGCGAGAGAATCGTCTCTCCTCGTGACGTCACGCCGCGCTGTATCGGGCCATTTGTACTGAGGAGGCCACGCTCTAATGAGGCGAGAGACGAGGACGGAGGAGACATCGGTGACGTGGAAGCTGCTCCATGGCAGCCTGCAACGCGCGGCAGGATTCGTGTGAGATTCTGGAGCGTTGTTCATTTGAGCGTTCGAGTAAAGAGAAGAAGGACGAGTACTCTGTTAAATTCTGTTCTTATTTCATCAACTTTTTTGAATGCTACTTCACATCTCGTGAGCTTATTTCCCGCTCCTGATATTGCGTTTTGTTGATCATGCAATGTTTCTGCTTTTCTCAAGTCTGATGGCGAGTGACATCAACCAGTACAGACCAATATCACTTCCGAATGTTGAAGGAAAGATCTTCTTCTTTGTCGTGGCGGCAAAGCTGATTCAATGACAATGCGTACCTGGATGTGTCAGTCCAGAAAGGAGGCGTCACAGGAGGGCCTTGCTGTGCCACTATAGTTTGGGATGCACTCGCTCAAACAGAGAAAGGAGATCTTGACGTGGTTTGGCTCCAACTAGCCAATGTATCTGAATCAGTTCCTCGCCAGATTGGCCTTTGCGATGTTTCACGCACCAAATAACATCCGCGCAAAAAGTACTTCGCAACTTGTCAGTGAGGTTCTCCACGAATGAACACACGTCAGACCGTATCAATCCGGAGATTGTAATAGCAATGGGCTGTGCATCATCTTGAAGGCAGGCATTCATGAGTCGCACAGGTACAGCAGACCTACGGAATGGATACAGAATGCCGCCGCTAAAAGCCTTCATGGATGACACAACAGCCTTTTCCATCAAGAGAGAAGAAACCCACAAAAAGTAAAACGCTCGGACCAGCTAATCGCACTTCCAAATTGAAGTGAACACCTTTTTTTTTTAAGATATAAGTTGATCGTTTTCCCCTATTTCCAGTCTGATTCAGCTTACAGCGCGTATCGTACACACACGCACGTACACACGTACATACACGCACACACACGCACGCACTCACACACACACGCACGCACAGACACACACTCACACACACGCACGCACACACACGCGCACACTCACATACACCCCCGACCTTCAAGGTAAGTTGTTTTGCTTATTACACTTATTTCATTTTATAATGTTCTTTATGAGACAAAAAGTCAGGGAAAAAAAGAATATTTAGGAAAGGAAAAAAAGAGGAGTACGTATAGAGGGAGAATGGTGAGGAGAGAGGGATGTAGGTGGTAGGAGGAAGCAGGGGGAGAAGGAAATGAGGACGGGACGTCAGAAGAACAAACTGAACCGACAGAATAACCGAGTGGAGATCATCCGATTCACTGACAATGTTCCTCTGATTATGCTGATGAGAAAGCGAAAGCGCATCCGTATGCCAGACAGCGTGGAACTGGCAATGGGCTTGAGTAAGAGAGAAACGTCACAAAGAAAAGGCTGAGCGCAAAAGTAGGCTTCAAAACGTGTTGTCTGCGAACGGTGTGTACAGCGTTGATGGAAACTGTTTCTTTGAATCAGCGGCAATGCATCTGGGACATTATTGCTTGGAAAACTCTTATGTGATTTTTTTTTTTGGGGGGTGGGGGTGGGGGGGGGGGGGTGGACAGTATTCAGTTTCTGGCGACAGCTGAAAATGATGCGAATGAAAGATATTGACGGTGTCTGCTGAATGTTGAACAGCTAAGATGTGTGGAGTAATCATGCAGTAGACTTGTTTCCGGACAGTCCAGAAGAATCGCCCGATGGAATTCTTTCTCTCCTTGAAATTGAATTGAAATGCGGCATTATGATGCAGTTTTTTTTTTTCTACAAAGATCTGTAGAAACATGGATGCCCCACACGTGTTGTCTGCGAACGGTGTGTACAGCGTTGATGGAAATTGTTTCTTTGAATCAGCGGCAATGCATCTGGGAGATTATTGCTTTGAATCTGCGATGTGATTTTTTTGGAGGACAGTATTCAGTTTCTGGCGACAGCTGAAAATGATGCGAATGAGAAAGATATTGACGGTGTTCGCTGAATGCTGAACAGCTAAGGTGTGTGGAGTAATCATGCAGTAGACTTGTTTCCCGACAGTCCAGAAGAATCGCCTGATGGAATTCAAAAACTCATCCTACTTTCTCTCCTTGAAATTGAATTGAAATCCGGCATTATGATACAGTTTTTTTCCCCACAAGGATCTGTAGAAACATGGATGCCCCACAGACGACCTCAGAAATCAGAAGATGGAAATGAAGCCATGAGTAGTCTGGCAGCAGATGACAATCTGTGCCACATACCCCAGCTCAGTGTGACTTCAGAGATGAAATGTCGCCAAGAACACCTAGTATGCATTCAACACCCGAAGTACAAACGCCCAGAAAACAACAGGGTACATTTGTTACACCTCCTAAACAGAAGTTGAGCAGAAAGAAGATATTAATGTCAAGCAGATAGAGGAAAAATGTGAGGAAAACTTTTGCGCCTACAGGGAAAAGAGAGTATGTTTCAGAAACCGGGAAAAACGGTTCCTGCAAAAACGATGAGAGTGGTTGACTGCTCAAAGTGTCGTTTCAAGCGCAGTAAGATCCCTGAATCGGAGCGACAGGGTGGGTGACATTGAAAAACATTCATGTGTTGAAGAAAAACAGAGACGAAATCATTCCTCTCTAAAGAAATCTACACAAAATTATCATTCCAGAGGAACACCACGCTTTCTTTGGGTCTCTTCTGTCCTCATCCTCCATTTCGGACAATCTGACTGAGCCAGATATTAACGGCAGTGATGAAGACGCAGATTAATTCTATGGAAAAACACGCTCGTCGGAAATAATCTTTCCTGATCTATATGTTTACAATGATTTGTTCCAAGTGAGTGACTTTGGGAGGAAATTTTAGACTCGGAAGGGTTGATAATCGGTTTGATTTTTAAACAGTTGAGTGTTCCTTAGTTTGCGTCGGGATAGTGTTTTGAACACGGTGGCAGCAACCCTGAGATGGCCTTAGTGGTCGACTGGGCTCTGAGCCACATGATTTGATTGGAATGGCTTTGGGTGGTCGCGCTGCAATACTACAGGTTGCATCAAGACCAGGACTGCTTCTGCGTGGCAGTTTACACCTTCATCAACCTACTTGTGCTCATTAACTAAATTTGTTCTTGGAATAACTTGCCAGTCAATGATACCGTAAACCATCCACACTGAGCGGGCTGAAAATGCTTAATATGCCACCGGTATGATATGATATGATATGAGGAGAAAAAAACGTAGCACACTCCCCGTCTTCTTTTTCTGAGTTCGATCTTGTTGCAAGAGCATACTTCTCTCAAAACTGACTGGGTTCTTCCGTAGGTATTTGCTGCTGCTGCAGCAAGTCCACGACTATCTAGATTCAGTTGTTTTTTTTTACGGTAATACGTTTGCCGTATACTGCCTGGTGTTGCGAGAAATGTTCAGTGCAAATATTCGGTGCGAAGAAGTAATGGTTCCAATTATTGAAAACGCTTAAGAGTCAGACCATTTATCGAATATGGCAATGACAACGAATTTGGAAAAAAAAACAAAAAAAAACACAGTAATCCCTGAATCGAAGATGTTCAGAGAAGACTTGCACACAAAAAAAAGATCAGTGGTATGCGGAACAAAAAAAAGGCTTCAGTATTTTTCTTCAATAAACAAAATTACCAAGTTTGGAAGACGGACGTGGCGACGCGATTGAAACTTGCAAACTTACACGCGTGGATTTTATGACCACCACTATATCGAATATATTGAATACGGAATCTACAACCAGAAGAAGAGGGCACCTGTTCAATCTAACAACAAAATGTACTAGAACGTTAAAAGCAGCACACTTGTTTTTCCACTAACAGAATTGTTAATATTTGGAATGATAACTTGCCAGTCAATGAGCAGAAACGGTTCAAAAATGGTCTTGATACACGCTCGATACGCCTTGCGTTTCAAACAAATATGGACTTGCAGCATTTTTTTTTTAAACCATGCATGTGTTTTATAAAAAGTGAGACCAGAATATTTCTCGCTAAAACCGTAAACCATCCACACTGAGCGGGCTGAAAATGCCTAATATGCCACCGATATGATATGATATGAGGAGGAAACGTCAAAAACAAATTACCAAGTTTGGAATACGGACGTGACGACACGATTGGAACTTACAAACTTACACACCGGTGGCAGCAACCCTGAGATGGCCTTAGTGGTCGACTGGGCTCTGAGCCACATGATTTGATTAGAATGACTTCGGGTGGTCGCGCTGCAATACTACAGGTTGCATCAAGACCAGGACTGCTTCTGCGTGGCAGTTTACACCTTCATCAACCTACTTGTGCTCATTAACTAAATTTGTTCTTGGAATAACTTGCCAGTCAATGAAACCGTAAACCATCCACACTGAGCGGGCTGAAAATGCTTAATATGCCACCGGTATGATATGATATGATATGAGGAGAAAAAAACGTAGCACACTCCCCGTCTTCTTTTTCTGAGTTTGATCTTGTTGTAAGAGCATACTTCTCTCAAACTGACGGGTTCTTCCGTAGGTATTTGCTGCTGCTGCAAGTCCACAACTATCTAGATTCAGTTTTTTTTACGGTAATACGTTTGCCGTATACTGCCTGGTGTTGCGAGAAATGTTCAGTGCAAATATTCGGTGCGAAGAAGTAATGGTTCCATTTACTGAAAACGCTAAGAGTCAGACCGGTTATCGAATAATTATGGCAATGACAATGGATTTGGAAAAACAAAACAAACCCCCCCAAAAAAAAAACACAGTAATCCCTGAATCGAAGATGTTCAGAGAAGATTTACACACACACAAAAAAAGATCAGTGGTATGCGGAAGTATGAACAAGAAAAGGCTTCAGTATTTTTCAAAAACAAAATTACCAAGTTTGGAATACGGACGTGGCGACGCGATTGAAACTTGCAAACTTACACGCGTGGATTTTATGACCACCACTATTTCGGTTTGAATACGGAATCTACAACCAGAAGAAGAGGGCACCTGTTCAATCTAACAACAAAATGTACTAGAACGTTAAAAGCAGCACACTTGTTTTTCCACTAACAGAATTGTTAATATTTGGAATGATAACTTGCCAGTCAATGAGCAGAAACGGTTCAAAAATGGTCTTGATACACGCTCGATACGCCTTGCGTTTCAAACAAATATGGACTTGCAGCATTTTTTTTTTAAACCACGCATGTGTTTTATAAAAAGTGAGACCAGAATATTTCTCGCTAAAACCGTAAACCATCCACACTGAGCGGGCTGAAAATGCCTAATATGCCACCGATATGATATGATATGAAGAGGAAACGTCAAAAACAAATTACCAAGTTTGGAATACGGACGTGACGACACGATTGGAACTTACAAACTTACACACGTGGATTTTGTGACATTAAGACCACGCTATTTCGGTTGAATACGGAATCTACAACCAGAAGAGGGCACCTTCAAACTAACAACAACAAAAATTTACTAAAACATCAAAAGCAGCCAACCTTTTTTTTTCTACTAACAGAATTGTTAATACTTGGAATAATACCTTGCCAGTCAATGAGCAGAAACTGTTCAAACATTGTCTTGATAAACGCTGGATACGCCTTATGTTTCAGACAAATATTGACTTGCATGTGCTGTGCGAGAATAAGACCAAAACATGTCTCGCTAAAACCGTACATTATCCACATTGAGAAGGCTGAAAATGCCTAACATGCCACCGATATGATATGATATGACATGATATGAGGAGAAACAGTAGCATACTCCCCGTCCCCCGTCTTCTTCTTCTGAGTTCGTAGGACAAGAAAACCAAACCAAACAAAACAAACGAAGATGACTGTAAAATATATTAGTTTATTAGTCTTCACGGAAAGGAAAAGATGCTGCGACTTGAAATAAAGCGAATGGTTTTTAACCCTTTGGACTTGAAAACTGGATTGTGAACGTAAAGTGAAAAGTTGTTGGTGTTGTTGCTTGGAAACTGGATTGTGAACGTAAAGTAAAAAGTTGTTGGTGTTGTTGTTTTGAGACTTAGCATCATATTCGAAAGACTTCTTCACACACACACACACACACACACACACACACACACCACACACACACACACACACGGAAAGCGACCTGAAATAAAGCGAATGATTTTTACCCTTTGGACTTGAAAAAAAAACTGGATTGTGAACGTAAGGTAAAAAGTTGGTGGCGTTGTTGTGTAAAGCGAATGGTTTTAGCCTTTGGATTTGAAAAGGAAAAAAACCTGGATGGTGAACGTAAGGCAGTAATCTACTTTTTATATTCGGTTCCTATTGTTGTCGGTGGTGTTTTTTGAGCATCAAATTTAAAAGACTTCTTCACGCAAAGAAAAAGATGCTGCAACTTGAAATAAAGCGAATGTTTTTACCCTTTGGACTTGGAAAAAAAAAAGGATTCTGAACGTAAAGTAAAAAGTTGTTGGTGTCTTGAAACAAGTTTACCCTTTGGACTTGAAAACTGGATTGTGAAAGTAAGGTAAAAAGCTGTTGTTTCGAGACTTAGCATCATATTCAAAAGCCTTCTTCACACACAAGGAAAGAAAAAAAAAAGATGCTGCGACTTGAAATCAGTTTACCACCCTTTGGAAACGTAAAGCAAAAAGTTGTTGATGTTGGTCTTACCCTTTGGACTTATGTTACTCTACTTCGCGTTTATTTGGCTTTTTTTCATTTCGTTGTTTTAAAATCTGGTGTATTATTCTGTTTGTTTCATGACATACAGACTCATCTAAATGATCGGTAACAAAATGACGCATGTAACTTGTTTAATGTGGTTTTCTTACGATGGATTTATGCATTGATCAGTAACCTACAGTGATCGTGGCAGACACAGTATATCCCCAGTGTGAAGAAAGAATGAGGCGGCTGTGACCGTGCTGACCCACGTGGTGTATCCTATGCTGACAGTCCATGAAGGAAATGTCTAAAAGTGTTCACTGGTCAACTTCCTTCTGACCTTCTGTCTGTTTAAATAGCGTGCTTTCTTAACTGCAGAAACCATTTCATTTCAACATACAAACGCAACTTTAAAATACAAAAAGACCTAAAACTTGTATCAACCGAAATCTTTTTTTTAATGCTTGTTTCCAAACAACCTAAACTTACAGCACACCAACAGTGTATGTAGAAAAATGTATTCTGCTTGCCGCAGTGCGAGCACAATATTGATTTTTGTGACAGCAGACGGCTCGCGACTGAAGATGCTTAGTTGCCCACAAAGCGAGAACAGTCACTGAATGGCAGAAGGCTTGCTCTTTAAACAGACTTGGTTTCGGCTGCATGCAATGCTCTCTCTCTCTCTCTCTCTCTCTCTCTCTCTCTCCCCACGGAAATCTTTAGTAAAAGGCGACAGATTTTCTCGTTCGTCTGAAGAGACACACTGGCGACCCCGCATTACTTTCCCTTTGTTCTCTGTAGGTTGATGTAGGCGGTTATCGTTTCCAAGACATACCCTTTTCCTAGTGTGGCTGTTGTTTTGTACGTTTGTGTATGTTCACATTCTTCATTGAACTTCCCATCTCCAGCGCAATGGGGTGTTACCTTGTATAGTTCTGGTAACACGAGGAATTAGTCCCCTTTTCTTCCTTTGAGGGCTTTATTTCAGTTTTAATATATTTTTTTTTCTCCCTTGATTATTTCTGTTGTTCTTTTCTTCTATCTGGGGTTGATTTTGCTCCTTTAAGGTATCTGCTCTTTTTCAAAAGTGAGCATTCCCAGTGTGTTTCCCGTTGTGTTATAATGTGGTATTGGGTAATTTTGGTTTGCTGTCGCTTCTCTTGACTTATTATTTTCTTTTCATTCATTTTCATAATTATTTGTTTATTTTGGGAAAATTTGTCTGTCTAAATAATACAAAAAGTCGACTTTCTTAGTTTAGTTGGCCCTCTAAAGTTTACTTCGTCTGTATAATTATTGTTTTTTGTTTAATTTTGTTTTTCTTTCTTAGATGTATAAAACACCATTAAATCATAGATTATTGTTTTTGCTTGGACCCCCCAAGTATCCCATTTTTCAGAAACCATGTCAGGCCGATAGAACGTAAATCTCACACTTGACTGTAACCCGCCTTTCGTAGTTTTAATTTTTATGAACGCAGATCAGGATAAATAAAACGCTTAAAGCTCAAGTTCTTACTTCATTACACTGGTGTCATTGTAGGCTAAATGGATGTTTTGGGCAGTTTTTTCTCATTCTGACTAGGCTGAGCTGAATCACTTGCGTTGGTTGCTTATACTTGTCTGTAAGGTAGATTCCCTTTGCGTGTCAGGACTAAGTTAAATCATCTACCTAACCTTGGGCAACGTGATAGTTGCTTATACCTGTCTACAGAATGCTAGTTCATATTTGTATAATGAAATCTGTTGTAAGGTGAAACAGAACACACAGAAATATGAACAACCCGGAGTCGGAAAGTCTCTGCTCGAATGTTGTATTCTGGTCACTATCTGTATGACTGTCAGTCTCTATATCTCTGCCTGCATGTTGTGTTTACTCTCGCTCTTTTTCACAACGGATCGTTAATGTCACTCGTTAGCGGTTGCCAAAGACCTTGCCGTATCTTACTTCTCGTGAACGTAAATGATGTCTTTGATGACGTTTTTTTTTTTTTTTTTTAAATCTGCTGCTGGTGTTGTGTGTGCTGTTTGTGTGTTGTGTGTGTTTGTGTAGTGGTGGGGTTTGTAGGTGCGTGTTTGTGTTGGTAGGTGTGTGTGTGCGTGTTGTGTGTGGTGCGTGTTTTGTGTGTGGTGCTGGTGTTTGTGTGCGTGTTTGTGTAGGTGTGTGTGTGCGCGCTGTTTTATTATCGGGTACGAGTGAAGAATGACTTTTAAAGAAGAAATATATTCATCAACGCTCGATTCGGTTGTTGTTGTTGTTTTGGTACATCTTGGGTGCATAAATAGCGGTGCCAATATTATTCGTGGCTCCTTGCCTTTCGCCGGGGTATCAGGCAGAAAAAGTTTTCTTTCTGTTCATTGTGGTGCCTCCAACTCCTGTTCCACAGGTATAAAATCCGACTCTTATTGTTTTCAAATAAAACGAGGTCACTGTTTGTCTTGAGAAAGTACCATAGCTCAAATGGTCTAAACCAAGTTTAGGCTGTTTAGGAATGTAAAAAGATTAAGACCTCAATCATAGTTATGTTTTCACCATACGGACTATAACATAGTCAATACTAATGTACCACTATCAGCCACTCTCAACTCTCTCTCTCTGTCTCTCTCTGTCTCTCTGTCTCTCTCTCTCTCTCTCTCTCTCTCTCTCTCTCACACACACACACACACACACATACACACACACACGCACAGACACATACACACACACACGCACGCACGCACACTTAACAGCTTATTAGCATTAAACTTCGTTCTCTCTCTCTCTCTCTCTCTCTCTCTCTCTCTCTCTCTCTCAATAGCTACTTCATAGTTTTGTATGATGTGCCTGCCAGAAATAAAAGAAACAAATAAAAAACAGAGAATAAAGGCGAGTCTGAAATAGAACAGGTACATTGTTTTCTTCATAGGTTTTATATTTTCGCTGTATTCTGTGATAGTTAGCTCTACCACTATCAGCCACTCTCAACTCTCTCTCTGTCTCTGTCTCTCTCTCTCTGTTTCTCTCTCTCTCTCTCTCTCTCTCTCGCACAAACACACGCACACACGCGCACACTTAACAGCTTATTAGCATTAAACTTTGTTCTCTCTCTCTCTCTCTCTCTCTCTCTCTCTCTCTCTCTCTCTCAATAGCTACTTCATAGTTTTGCATGATGTGCCTGCCATAGCCGTAGCCTTTTGTATGGCATGATGAAGCAGTATATCTGTACGTTTACCCCTTCATGTGGGGCTGAGGCCTATATGAATGAACAATCATTCATTCTCTCTCTCTCTCTCCCCGCGACCCAAGCACGTGCTTTGCGGCGGCTGCACGCTTTCCACGGATTGATCCAGTTTTTACCTGGGGGGGACCGTCATCAACAGAACTGACAGTGAATGCATTCCGGTGGTGACGTTTTCTCGTTCGCGTTTTTTGTTTTTTTTAATTTAAAAGGAAAGAAAAAGGCATTGGTGTGGTTTCCCTGCCAATGAAATCGAGTCGCGATTTGTCATTGTACATCGCGCCAATTTGCTAAATGGCTCAACAGCTTTAAACCTCTCTCTCTCTCTCTCTCTCTCTCTCTCTCTCTCTCTCTCTCTCTCTCTCTCTCTCTCTCATACCCGTTGTTAATGTTTATGAGTATCTAGGTATTCATTTTTGAACAAGATTGAGTGTATCGTGTCAAAATCTTGCCAGCAGAGCGAAACATGCGATGTTAAGTATATTGCAAAAATTATTTAAATTAAACTGTAGTTCCCTTGTTGTATATACCTTAAATTATTTGACGCACAACTACAACCAATTGTTCAATATGGGGCTGAATTGTGGGGATTAAGTAGTGCAGCTCGATACTGTGAAAAGGTACGCCTGTTTGCTCTTAAAAAGTTCCTAGGTGTTCAAATGCGAACGCCAAATGATTTAATATATGGAGAAACAAATAGATACCCCATTTACATAAATTCTGCAGTGTACGGTACTTGCTAAAGTTGACGAGAATGGATGAGACAAGATTGCCACGAAAAGCATAGTGTACGTTGTTCGATTTGGATTCTCGTGACAAAACCAACTGGGTATCCGATATTCGTTGTATTTATTGGGTTTTGGGTATGTATGCCTAAACCAAGGTGCTGAGGGAATAAATCAGTTCCTTACTGCTTTTAAGGAAAGGTTGGTTCTTTGTAGATGGCAAGAATGGGACTTTCATATCCGTGAAAGATTTAGTTTCTATAATACTTTTTGCTGCTGATAAGACACATTTGAAACTGAACTTAGACAGGCACCTGAAAATCATTACGACAAAATTTAGACAGGGCGTTTCGGCAGTCGCTGTCCATAAGTTTCGTTACATACAACACACACCTGTTGACTTCATTTGTCCATTGTGCAAACAAGCGACAGAAGATGAGGTGCATTTTGTTTTGTGCTGTCCCGTTCAAAAAGATTGAAGAGTAAGGTATATACATCTGAAGTACTATAGATATCCGAATCTTTTTCGTCTTTCATAGCATCAAATAACGAAAGAACAACTAAAAATCTGTTCATTTATCTACATAAAGCGTTTAAGATACGTTCTGTGTGTGTTTCTTAGTGTATCAGGTTTGATCAGTTATATTGTATTACATTTCTTTTGGAACGATTTTTTTGTTGCACCCCCTTCAATAGGGGGAATGGCCTATTATTGAATAAACTATCCATCTCTCTCTCTCTTTCTCTCTCTCTCTCTCTCTCTCTCTCTCTCCTCTCTCTCTCTCTCTCTCTCTCTCTCTCTGCATGGAACTGAATTACAATGACAAATTTCTTGAAATAAAATCATTATTCAGCGACTGGAGTAAGACAGTTATTACACCTGCTGGCAGAGTAGCCGTTTTAAAATAATTTATTCTCTCAAAATTGATATATCTTTGGATCTTGCTCCTAACCCATCGAACAGCTTTATGGGTACGCTTCAAAAGCAATGCTTTCAATTCGTATAAATGTAAAATGTAAGAAACGGAGGATCAGGAATACCTTCGCTTAAACACACGGCAATGGCATTGAAACTTACATGGATCACAAAACTTAAAGTTAGTAATCATAAATGAAAATCTGTGATACAAAACACGTATCCTTTAATGATCTTGAGAAATATGGCTGTGCTTTACCAGTTAACGAAAAAGAGACTAATGCTTTTGGAAGGACACTTTCCGAACATATGAAATGTTTAGTAATAAAGTAAGTATTGAGGATCCTAGCGAATTATTCTTGGCTGAAAACATTTTTTTTTACAATAAAAACATTAAACTAGACGGGAAAACTATATGTGTCAAAGAACGGATAGACAATGGTGTATATCGTATTGCAGATTTGATAGACCAAGCAGGGTCATTTATGAGATAGGAAGAATTCAAGCACAAGCATGCGGTTCAAAAACAAACTTTATGCTATATCTAGGTTGTGTACAATCTATCAGAAAATATAATCGAACGGAGAATATCACATTTGATAGCAATATACCTATATATTAGATGGAATTTGTTGTTCTTTTTGTAAAATCAATGCTGCTTTTGAAATTGTTGATGTAAGATAAGATCTACTGTCGTTTATGTTGTTGCCAACCTCTCAAAAACAAAAAGGCTAGGCTGGCACTACGGGTATTGCTGTGCTCACAGCATCTGCGCTAGGAAAACGAGGATCACTCCTCATTTTAATTAGATACTGCCCTGTTTCGCAGGTTCAATATTTGTGTCAAGAAAGAGATAACTGGATTAAAAAAAAAAAACCACCCCTAACATCTCTGCACAAAGCCTCTACGAGCTTGAGGTAGTAGGGATGGATCTCGCTTCGGGTGAGGTTTCCCCAGGCTGTTGTTATCCGATGGAGGAGGCCGCGACAACTCTCGCCGCTGCTGCTCCTGCTGCTACTGTGAACTTGCCCTCCAAAAAATTCACTGCCACTGAGCATCTGCCTTTCGAAGATGAGGGGCCTCAGTTTCCTGAAATGAGCGATATTAATTTGCGCCTCAAAAATCTGTTGGCTTCATGGCCGAACGGTGGTGATCCAATTAAAGAAGCGCTCGCGGAGTACGCGCATCAAGGATTTTTTTAAGAACGAGCAAGACTGCAGTAGTAAATCATTGACGTGTTTCCATTGTGGCTACGTAGTGCGAGACATTACGTCTTTGGAACTGCTTGCATTGAGACACTATGACGAAGCTACAACACCCTGTGCATTCAACTTGTTTTTCATTATCGCATTGTGGGAGTTGGTACCTGACTATTTGGACGATCCTTCTCGAAAGCATCATCAGCAAAACTTTTTGTTTTGCTTCAGAAACGAAGGACGGAGGTCGTGGTGTCGCAGAGCTGCTCTCCTCATTCACCTCCAAGGCGAATCGAAGAAATATGTCCGCACGAAGAACCTCAAACGTACCTATTTTGCGCTCGCCGAATTAAAAAACAAGCACCAGCAGTTCCATAGGAATACGCTCAAATTATTACAGGATTATGAGCGTTTAAAACTCGAGAAAAGGGAACTGGAATGCCAAAAAAAGGACATTGAACGGGAGAAAAGCGATCTTGCGACACAAATGGAAGCTCTTCATAACCAGAATAATACACTAAGGACGGAGCGAAGAAAACTACGATACGAACTGAATGAATCAGAGGCTATTTTATCGTCTGTTTGCGAAGCATCCTCGGTACAGGTACTAGATTCCGAGAAAGTGAAATGTATCATTTGTTTGGACGCTGTTCGGAATTCGCTCTACACACCTTGTCACCACCTCATATGCTGCTCGGCATGTTCTGACAGGTTTAACGCGTGTCCCTTATGCCGGACCAAAATTAACAGAAAACTTACGGTTCGTCTGTTTCTTTAATAACTCATTACGTTTTCATAACCGTTAAGCCCAAACTGCACGCACAAAAAAACAACAATGCAGAATTAATGCGATTCTTCGGATTACACGTTCCATCATTTTATTTCAAAGATATTTTATAAAATCAACAGTTACAACAAAACGTTATCGTAATGTTGTACTGTACCCCACGTTTCTTCTTCTTACGTTGGTTTGTTGCTTATTGTATTCGAGTCCTGTGAGGATGGTACCGAATAATCAATACTAATGTACCCTGTTAATATAAAATGAAGGGGGGTGCATTAAAAGGGGGGGGGGGGGGGGTTGTGTGTGTGATGTATACGTTTCTTTTACTATGGATCTGAACATTACTGAAAGAGGAAGAAGAAAGGAGAGACAGTTTTATTAGCTATTTCCACATTGTCATTCCGCCTAAGTTTGACCCTACACACACACATAAAAAAATCCGTTCCTATACTACTACTTCGTGGCCAAGCCGCCTGAATGATAAAATGCCACCACTCATCCATATTAATGACGTTTTCTGGGAGACTGCACTGGAAAATGAATAACGGGGAAACTTCTTATTGTCGGTTAAAGAAGGGAGTGAAGGACGAAGAAAGACTAGATTGGGTGTTTTTTTTTTCCCCATCTTAGATTCAAATGCCGTTTTTATTTTCCTCCTCGCTTTTTGTAACTGCTCAAAAAGTGGTGGCAGCGCTAGAGATGAAAGTTCTGAATGGCAAACTGTATCTGAGTGGGCCAATGTTATTAGGGAGTATGATTCTACTGTCTACATTTTTCTTCCTTACGGTTGTGGCGGTTGATGACTGCGATTTTAGCGGCGAAGTACGGATGGAGACCCAGCGGGTGACACTGAGTTGTCGATGTAACGTCAGTGCGAACAAATGTCCACGCTGCACTATGAAAATCCAGGGACTGTACATCAAACCCTTTGTGCGGAAAGCCACGCCCTGGACAGTCGCTGAACTGTCCAGTACCCCAACAAGAACATCAGGAGGATATGTCAGAGACAGTACTTATGGAATCACACTCAACCAAAGTTACTCCTCCAGAGTCAGCCATCCTGCCGGAGTTACATTTGAGTGTATCACACACGGACTGGACTATTCCTATCATGCCAAAGACCATGACTATCTCTTGGCGATGAACTTTTCGGATTACTACAATGCAAACTTTTCCGATTCAAACTTTTTGACGGCTGTCACAGCAAACACCGCGGCTACGGTTTTAACCAGATACGTCACACCCGAAGAAGAAGTAACAACCGTTAATACAATAGGCAAACTATCTACTACCCGACCAACTAAAGTTCGTGTCGTACTCTTTTACCTCAAAACCTCAACTCTTTTGCCCCCCTTTCTGATGTTCTTTTGCCTAACTCTTTTGTCCCTTCTGATCTTCTTTTGCCTGTTGTGGCATTAGGTTTTGGGTTGAGTTTTTTTTTGTGGGGTGGGTGGGCTAATAAATCTATGAGAGAACACAAGAAGTAATGCCGAGTCAGTTGTTACATTTATTAACGAAAGGTTAGTTGCAAGTAGTCATATATAAACGGGGGCTGTGTCATCATCTGTCAGCCAGATGCTTCATCATCCTAAAACCACCCTCTTCGACTGGGCCAAGAGGTTTTTCACCACTAAGAAAAGATGGAAGGAGTCGTCACCACCGCCACCACCACCCACCACCCTGAACTGCGGCGGGGGGGCTCGAGTGGCAGTAGTAATCGGTGATTGGGGCATCTTGGACCCGGAAGAAAGAGCCATAATGTGGGATCAGTTTGGTCAAAGCACGAACCTGCTAATACGCCTCATGCAAGAACCAACAATAAACAGCCTTTCCAAATCGCTGTCGAAGATGGAGAAACGAGAAGACGTAGAAGCTGTCCTCGTTTCTTTCAGCGCGAATGCCTGTTTTTGGGGAAGCGTTTTCACGAATCGCTGGCGACAGCTCATAAACAAACTCAAGTCCGCCTTTCCTAACGTCACTAAGATTATCTTCGGCACAGTACTGTATCCCTTTTACGGAGGAGTTCTGAAAAATTCGGTGACAGTTTCCAACACGAATCTGAAAAAGGTCGTTAACAAATTGCGCCAGAAGGATAATGATAAGGATGTCATTATCCGATTGATCAATCTCACAAAAATCACCAGAAGATTCGCAGACAAAAGACCCTTGAGAACGATGTACCGAGATGCTCTGTATCCCAACACAAAATGCGTGGAACGACTCGCGGCTGAAATGTTCTCTGGGGTCATAGTAGACTACCTATAAGCAGACAGCAGCAGCGTTTGGGCGCGTGCGTTTTTTGTTTTTTGTTTTTTTCTTATTATTACCAGCCCGTTTGTTGCTTTGTAATTTACTTGAATGGCTTTTTGGGAGACTTCGTGGAAGGAACTGTGTGTGTTTTAAAAAAAAAATGTATTCCTTCTTCGTTGGGTTTTTTTTTTTTTTTTTTTGCCCTCCCCCTATTATTTTAACACATTTCGAACGTTTGATTTTGTACATTATTTGCATTACATGCGCATTTGTTGCGATTTATTTTGACTCCCCCTAAAGAGTCTTAATGATAATAAAATCTTGTACAGCATCCCCGCTTCTTGGGTCAAACATGCGCCAGCAACATAATGGCTATAATCTGGGACGGAAAATGACCCGTTTGCCTCCTCGATTCTTTTTTGTTGTTGTTGTTGTTTTTGTTGGTGTGTGTTGGGTCGTCATTAAGAAACACCCACGTTCTTATTAAGAACGAATGTGTAACGGGGGACATTAATTGTTGGTGTAGTGGTGGTGGTGTTTTGATGGTGGACAGTTATTCAGTTTGTGCGAATGTTCAAAACCCACAGTGGCCACGAGTCTCACCACCTTAAGTCCGGGTCGGAGAAATCTTCCTTCCCCTCCCTTCCCTCCCCCCATGGCTACTGTACTAACTCTTTACTGAGAAGAACAAAAAAAAGGAGGAGTTCTTTATAATTTTAGAGCTTTCTGGGGGAAAATAAAATCCAATTTTACAATAACAACAGCAGCATCAGGTAGTTGGGAGGAGCTTTTTTTTTTTTATTCTAAGTATAATTTCTTTGATGCGATCTAAGAAAACCTCCAGTATATTCCACTTTGTAGTTATTTGGTCCAACTTCATACGCCCCAAAAAGAGAGTAAATATATTAGCTTGCAGTTGTTGTTGTTTTTTTTTTTACTATCAGGATTGCTGCGGTGTGTGTGTGAGGCTTGAGACTCCCTTCCCCCCTCCTTTACATATTTATACTACTACTACTACTACAAGAAAAGGAAGAAGGGGAGTGTCTGCTGTCAGCCTTTTTTTTTTTTAAAGAAATAAAATGAGTCATCATCGGGTGTTTTCTTCTTCTTCGACGGATTTCTGCCACCCTCGGATTTTTTTTTCTTTGATGAAATCGCTCAGTTGACGATTGTCGGACTTACTATTCTGAAGATAACTCGGCTTTTTCGATCGCAGGTGCCATCGGCAGGCGGGGAAACTGTCCTCCTCGGGATACTAGACCTTCCTGACCGCTTAAAACAAGTTGAACAGCCCGAAGAAGAAGAAAAAAAAGAACATTAGCAATGCCTTCGATACTAGTTGGTGTAGTTGCCCAGGAAGCTAACTCCTCTTAGCTACAATAACTTTGAAACAACAACAACAACAACAAGGGGATTATTGACAGGCGTTGTTTGAAAATGTAAAGGAAAAAAAAAAGTGTTGCGCCGCCACTGCAGAACTGGACAGGGCAGCAGCAATTTTTCCCGGGACATCATGGAGGAGGAAATAGCCAGCGCGGCGGCGGGTGCCTCCAACCAGGTGTCTCGTTTGGGTCTAGAAACGTTACCCGAGCTCGTGTTGCTGATGATCTTCAAGATGCTTCCACTGTCGGACCGGGCTTATCTGGGAAGCGCTTGTAAAAGGTTCAACTCTCTCATGTATTACCCCTCCGTGTGGAGGGACATCAGCATCCGGACGACCCTACAAGAAGGATACTCCGTATTACACGGTCGTGTCGAAGCGCTGGTCTGTGCAAAAGTGACAAATTCATGATCAAGAAATTTGATAAGTATTTACGGAATGTCAGTGTCTACATTAACAGCTGGTTTCTAAAACATTCGCTTTTTGACATGCTCATAGAGCTTGCGCACAAAAGACACCTCAAAAGACTGGTCTTTCGGGGGGCTCAATCTGTCCAAAACCAGTAGTAGTAGCATCAACTACTACTACTACCTCGCTGTTCGTGGCCAACGATCTCCTGGCGACAGTGACTGACTTTCTGCACACACTCGATCCTGCACCGACGGCCATCGAAATACATCTAGTTCTCGACAACGGTGGAGGTGAAAGTTATGAGATGTCATCTGCAAACCCATTGGCGACGAAATTCCGCCATCTTTGGACTATACAAAAAAGGTAGTAGTTGTTGTTGTTGTGCCTCTGAAGAAGAAGAACGCGCATGCGCACACACACTCCCACTGCTTTTTTTCTTTTTTTTTTTTCAGGATGGTTTCTTCCATACTGTGTGTTACGGCTAGTAATCCGAGGGAAGGCGCTAAGGCTGTGTAGGAGAAAACGTTTATTAAATGTTTCCCCCTCCCTCCCCAACCCCCTATGACATTTATGAGACAAGAGGACTGACTTTTTTATTTTTTCTCATTGACATAAAATTGTGTATTTCTAATGATGATGATGATGAGGATGGCGATGAGAATCTCCTCTTAACTACCGACGATGATGAGTACCAATTTTAGGATGATTATCACCGTGATCGTCTCTCCCTGTAATCGTCAACATCTAATATCACGCGCCATTGCTCCAGGAATCCCAGCCGTGTGACATTATTATTTCTCTTTCGGGAAAACTTCGGGAGGAAGGGGCCTGAACTTATGATTATTCCGAGTCCCCGCTCGAAGAAGAAGAAGAAGCAAGTAGTGTCTTGCGAAGAGTGGTGTAATAGCTGAGACTCTTCTTCTACTTCTATCTGTGGAAAAATTCTGCAATTATTGCGATCTAGTTCGCAGAAGAAGAAGAAGATGGTCGAGGAAACGTTTCTCCCTTCTTTCATCGAGTCAACTTTACAACAAATCCTGATTTTGTCATTTGACTGTGGTACTGTCACTAGCTGGTGCGGGGCACACAAGCGCCAGCAGTCTGTGTCATGGGTCAGATGATGATGATAACGTCTTCTTCTCCTCCTTCCAACTTCTCCCGCGCTTTACGGGAAACGCGCTTTGCCCATTTCGAAATGAAACCTGATGTGGTGACCATTTACTACATTATTCCGATCGACTTCGATGGATAAGGACCTTGTGCTGCCAGGTTTGTTAAAAAAAAAAAAAAAAAAAAAAAGTGAAACGGAAAGAAGACATGCCCGATCCAGTTTCTGCCATTTCCGGGACTTCTGAAGAAGACAAAAGCTCTAAGATCCTCCACCTTTCTGTCCCGCGCAGCATACCTGTCTTTATTCTTCCAGTTCCAGCCCGACTTAACTCCTGGTGTATTTCCATTCTTATCCGCGTTTTTTTATTACTAATAATATAACATACAATCGTGCGTTTCCACAGGAAATTCACCAAACACTGGGTCTGCTCTAATGTCCGAATGGTCGCCGCGATCGTTGTAGTACTACATGAATCGAGGGGGAAAAAAACACACCACTACTGAAGAAGAATGGTTTAAGTATACGAAATAAAATAAATGGACAGCACTGCACAGCTAAAAAAAAAATTTTTTTAATCTGAACCGAACGTGATCCCGCCACCTATGATGTTTTTCAGCCAAAGAGCAAAAAAAAACACAAAACAAACGAACGACCCGGACGAGCGAGAAGAAGCCCGTGAAAGAAACACAAAATGTCTCGGGGGACAGCTTAAACCCAGAGACGCCGAAGAGGAGGGGAGGTCCGCCGCACTCTGTTGACGAGGTTCATGGCGTGTCCGAAAATCTCACTGGACAGAGCCTCCACCGACTTTTTGTCAGCATTGATCTCGGTCCACGAGTCGTCTCTGAGTTCCTGAATCGCTCAGCTACGACGGCCTGAAAGTCGCGTTTCTCGTATCTTTCCGCGCCAAAGTCGCCCCGCTCTGCTGCCACTCGGGTGCTGACGCTCAGATAGAGCACCTGGTCGGGTCGCAGCAACCCTCGCTCTGGCTGGCGGCACCACTCCGCACTTAGGTCGGGCTTGGCAGAGGAGAAAGCCACCCCGGAGAATGAATAACGATCAACGACCAGGTCACTCCCGAAGTCAGCAGTTCCATCATCTCGGGCATGGCCTCCCAGCGGTTGGCGGTAAAGAGCAGATGAATGGCGTGGTCCTCCACCTGACAGGACTGTTGCAGGTACTTGTCGATCGTCTCTCCGATCGACGTCGTCCGGTCCGGAAATTTCATCAGCCGAGCTGGCACGCCGTTCTTGTTTAGACGATCGACTAATAAAACCGCATTGTGTGGACTTTCCACTTTTATCACAGCCTTCGAACGCGATAAAAGCTCCGCGATGATTAACGACGGGCAATGATGATGATGACGACATCTTTTTTTTTTTGACCACCGCACAAACCGAACACATATGATATGAAGAAGTAATGCTTCCATTTATTATTGAAAACGCTTAAGAGAGTCAGACCGGAATATGGCACGGACAACGAATTTGTGGCTGGGGAGAAAAAAAAAAAAAAACCCACAGTGATCCCTGAATCGGAGAAGATTTACACACACACACACACGCACACACCAAAAAAAAAAAAGATCAGTATGAACAAAAAAACAAAAAAGAGCTTCAGTTTTTTTGTTTTTTTTTCAAAAAACAACATACAAACAAGTTTGGAATATAGGGACGTGGCGACGTGATTGAAACTTACGCGCGTGGATTTTTATAACCACCACTATTTGGATACGGAATCTACAACTAGAAGAGGGGGCACCTGTTTAATCTGACAATGACAACAACAACAAAAAAGAAATGACAAACTTTTCAAAAGCGGCAAACTTTTTTCTCTCCCCAACTCACAGAATCGTTAATACTTGGAATGATAACTTGCCAGTCAATCTTGTTGAAGCAGAAACTGTTAACACTTTCAAAAATTGTCTTGATAAACGGGCCAGATATGTGTCGAAGAAATATTGACTTGCATTTTTCAAACCACGCATGCGTTTTTTATGCGAGAATAAGACCACAAAAGCTATTTCTCGCGCTCAAACCCGTAAATCATCTAACATTGAGAAGGCTGAAAATGCCTAATAACACGCCACCGATATGTTATGATGTGATATGAGAAAAGAAAAATGTAGCACACTCTCCTCCCCCCGTCTTCTTCTTCTTCTACTCAGGTCGATCTTCAACTAGAGGGTACCTGTTCAAACTAACAAAAATTTACTAAAACGTCAACACACTTTTTCTTTTCTCCCCACTTACAGAATCGTTAATACTCGGAATAATAATAACTTGCCAGTCAATGAGCACAAACTGTTCAGAACTTGTCTAAGGCTGAAAATGCCTAATAACGCGCCGCCGATATGTTATGATGTGATATGAGAAGGAGAAACGTAGCACACTCTCCTCCCCTCCGTCTTGTTCTTCTTCTACTCAGGTCGATCTTCAACTAGAGGGCGCCTGTTCAAACTAACAAAAAATTTACTAAAACGTCAACACACTTTTTCTTTTCTCCCCACTTACAGAATCGTTAATACTCGGAATAATAATAACTTGCCAGTCAATGAGCACAAACTGTTCAGAACATGTCTAAGGCTGAAAATGCCTAATAACGCGCCGCCGATATGTTATGATGTGATATGAGAAAAGAAAAATGTAGCACACTCTCCTCCCCTCCGTCTTCTTCTTCTTCTACTCAGGTCGATCTTCAACTAGAGGGCGCCTGTTTAAACTAACAAAAATTTACTAAAACGTCAACACACTTTTTCTTTTCTCCCCCATTTACAGAATCGTTAATACTCGGAATAATAATAACTTGCCAGTCAATGAGCACAAACTGTCAGAACTTGTCTAAGGCTGAAAATGCCTAACGCGCCGCCGATATGTTATGATGTGATATGAGAAAAGAAAAATGTAGCACACTCTCCTCCCCTCCGTCTTCTTCTTCTTCTACTCAGGTCGATCTTCAACTAGAGGGCGCCTGTTCAAACTAACAAAAATTTACTAAACGTCAACACACTTTTTCTTTTCTCCCCACTTACAGAATCGTTAATACTCGGAATAATAATAACTTGCCAGTCATTGAGCACAAAACTGTTCAGAACTTGTCTAAGGCTGAAAATGCCTAACGCGCCGCCGATATGTTATGATGTGATATGAGAAAAGAAAAATGTAGCACACTCTCCTCCCTCCGTCTTCTTCTTCTTCTACTCAGGTCGATCTTCAACTAGAGGGCGCCTGTTCAAACTAACAAAAATTTACTAAAACGTCAGCAAACTTTTTCTTTTCTCCCCCACTAACAGAATCGTTAATACTCGGAATAATAATAACTTGCCAGTCAATGAGCACAAACTGTTCAGAACTTAGTCTCGATAAACGGGCCGGATGTTTCAAACACATATGGACTCTCGCGCGTGTGTGCTATTTATGCGAGAACAAGACCACAAAAACTATTTCTCGCGCTAAAACCCGTAAATTATCTAACATTGAGAAGGCTGAAAATGCCTAATAATAGGCCACCGATATGTTATGATGTGATATGAGGAAGAAAAATGTAGCACACTCTCTCCCGTCTTCTTCTTCCGAGTTTCGATCTCGTTGCGATAATAGCCATAGTTCTCTCTTCTTCTGTAAGGAATTTGCTGCTGCGGTAAACTGAACTTGTTCTAGGACAAGGAAACCAAACCATCCAACACTGAGCGGGCTGAAAATGCCTAACGTGCCGCCGATATGTTATGATGTGATAAGAGAAGGAGAAACGTAGCACACTCCTCCCCCCGTCTTCTTCTACTCAGGTCGATCCACAACTAGAAGAAGAGGGCGCCTGTTCAAACTAACAAAATTTTTTACTAAAACGTCAGCAAACTTTTTCTTTTCTCCCCACTCACAGAATTGTTAATATTTGGAATAATAATAACTTGCCAGTCAATGAACACAAACTGTTCAGAACTTAGTCTCGGATGTTTCAAACACATATGGACTCTCGCGCGTGTGTGCTATTTATGCGAGAACAAGACCACAAAAACTATTTTCGCGCTAAAACCCGTAAATCATCTAACATCGAGAAGGCTGAAAATGCCTAATAATACGCCACCGATATGTTATGATGTGATAGGAGAAGGAGAAAACGTAGCACACTCTCCTCCTCTCCGTCGTCTTCTTCCGAGTTCGATCTTGTTGCGATAATAGCCATAGTTCTCTCTTCTTCTGTCAGGAATTGGCTGCTGCGGTAAACTGAGCTTGTTATAGGACAAGGGAAACCAAACCAAACAAAACGAACGATGATGACTGTAAAATATGTTTAGTTCGACTTAAAAAAAAGTTTCTATCTGTTTTGAGCGTGTTCAACTGTTTTTTGAAAAAAAAAAAAAAAATCCCGACAGACACCTTGGTGTGTGGTGCTGTTAGAAGATATTTTCGTTTCAGGGAATTATTATTAGGCGTCTCCTCTATAATGACGACCTCCTCTTCTTGATAATAACTCGAATGATGATGATGATGAGCATGAGTAAGTAGTGGGCTTCCTTCTTTTTACTACTACTACTACTACTACTACTAGTACTTATCAAATTGTTTTTGTCCCGAGGATGGTGATCATCGGTAGCTTTCTCATGCTACGGGCTTTTTACTTTTCCCGGGGGATTTAAGAGGTAATTCCTGGACTTACTAGCAGTGGGCTGGATTAGGCGTCTGCTATGAGTCTCCTCTCTATCATGATGACGTCCTCCTCTTAACTCGAATGATGATGATGATGATGAGTATGAGTAAGTAGTGGTCTCCTTCGTTTTACTACTACTACTTATCAATTTTTTTTTTTTTGGTCCCCATGGTGATGATTGGTAGCTTTCTCATGATACGGGTTTTTTTTTTTTACTTTGTAATTCCTGGACTTATTATCGGTGGCGGCTTAGTAAGTATATATTGCCGGTACCCTCGGGAGCGGGTGGGGTAGACTCGGTTGGTCGTGGTCGGATCGTTACCTCCTCCTCCTTTAAAAAAAAAAACCGAGCAGCTAAAAAAAGTTCGGCATGAAAAAAAAGGGTCCTCGATGATAAGAGAACGGTAATAATAATAATAATAATATCATCGTGGACCCGGAACTAAAAGAGGATGAACTTTATAAAGCGAATGGTTTTACTTTCTGACTTGGGAAGAAGGATTAAAACGACCACGCATCTTTTTGGATTGTATAAAAGCGAATGGTTTTTTTTTTTACCTTTTTGACTTGGGAAGAAGATATAAAGCGAATGGTTTTTACTTTTTGACTTGGGAAGAAGGATAAAACGACCACGCATCTTTTTGGATTGTATAAAAGCGAATGGTTTTACCCTTTTTACTTGGGAATAAAACGACCACAACTTTATAAAGCGAATGGTTTTACTTTCTGACTTGGGAAGAAGGATAAAACGACCACGCATCTTTTTGGATTGTATGAAAGCGAATGTTTTTTTTTTTTCTTTACCTTTTTGACTTGGGAAGAAGATATAAAGCAAATGGTTTTTACTTTTTGACTTGGGAAGAAGGATAAAACGACCACGCATCTTTTTTGGATTGTATGAAAGCGAATGGTTTTTTTTACCTTTTTGACTTGGGAAGAAGAATAAAACGACCACAACTTTTTGGATTGTATAAAAGCGAATGGTTTTACCTTTTGGACTTGGGAAGAAAATAAAACAACAATTATAAAGCGAATGGTTTTTCACTTTTTGACTTGGGAGAAGAATAAAACGACCACGCATCTTTTTGGATTGTTGAAGCGATTGGTTTTACCTTTTTTGACTTGTGGTGGTGGAACAACAACAACAACTTTTGGATTGTGTGACCCGTGTAAGATAGTAGTAGTATTCTACTTTTTTGTATATTCGGTTCCTATTTGTTTGTTGATTTACCCTTTTGACTTTGTAGAAAAAAAAATATAAAGCGAATGGTTTTTTACTTTTTTGGACTTGGGAAGAAGAATAAAACATCTTTTTGGATTGTTATAAAAGCGAATGGTTTTTTTTCCTTTTTGGACTTGGGAAGAAGGATAAAACGACCACACATCTGTTTGGATTGTATAAAAGCGAATGTTTTTTTTTTACTCTTTTTGATTGTGGTGGTGGAAAAAAAAACGACAACAACTTTTGGATTGTGTGACCCGTGTAAGATAGTAGTAGTAATCTACTATTTTTTTTTTTATATTCGGTTCCTATTTGTTGTTGGTGGTGGGTGGTGTTTAAACCCTTTTGACTTTGTGTGTGGGTAGAAAACAAAAAAACAACAACCGCAACTTTGGTTTGTCTACTTTTTGATATTCGCTTCCTATTGTTGTGGTGGTGGTGGTGTTGTTTAAAGCGAATGGTTTTATCCTTTTGACTTTATCGTAGAAGTAGAAAAAAAACAAACAAACACAAACCTTTGTGAGGTTTATATTCGGTTCCTATTGTTGTTGGTGGTGTTTGTTCTTCGCATCATCATATTCAAAAGACTTCTTCTTCACACACAGAAAGAAAAAAGATGCTTGAAAGAAGAAATAATTAGTTTACCACCCTTTGGACTTAAAAAAAAAAAAAAAAGGATTGTGAAGTATTAGTAATCTACTTTTCTTATTCGGTTTCCTATTGTCGTTGGTGTTGGTTAGAGACTTCGTCGAAGAAAGACTTCTTCGCACGAAAAAGGAAAAAGCAAAAGAAAACGAATGCTCCAACTTGCTGTGAGCGAATAACTCTTTGGATTTTTGTGAACGGTTGGTGTTGCAACTTAGCGAATGTTTTTTTTTTTTTTTTTTTTTTACCCTTTGGAACTTGGGAAGGAAAAAAAAAAACCCAAACAAACTTTGGATTGTTGTGAATGTAGTAAGTACTTTTTTTTTTTTTTTTAAATAATATTCGGTTCCTCTTCTCGTTTTTGTTATTGGTGTTTGTATTGAGACTTCGTCGTATCATCATAGTCGGAAGACTTCTTTTTCACGCGGGGGGAAATAAAAAAAATAAAAGATGCTACAAAACTTGAAATAATAAAGCGAATGTTTTTGTTTTTTTGTGTTTTTTTTTAAAGGAAAAAAAAACAACAACAACGACGTTGGATTGTGAACGTAAAGTAAAAACAGTTGTGACTTGGCATCATCATATTCGAAAGACTTCATGAAAACGAAACGACAAGATGCTGCTGCGACTTTGAAATAATGGTTGTTACCCTTTTTGAACTTTAAAACGAACTCGGGGATTGTGAACGTGAGGTGTTGTGACTTCGCATCGTCATATTCGAAAGTCTTCTTCCTCTTCACATGCGCGGGGGGAAAAAAATGAAGATGCTGGAAGAAATAAGTTTACCACCGCCACCACCCCTTTTGGACTTGGAAAAATAAAACTGGGATTGTGTGAACGTAGTAAGCAGGTAGTAGTAGTAGTAGTAATCTACTTTAGTTTATAGTCGGTTCCTATTGTTGGTGTGTGTGTGTGTGTGGTTTTTTTTAGAGAGACTTCTTCACACGGAAAGCGACTTGAAGAAATCTAAAACGAAGAAAAAAACCCTTTTGGACTTCTTGAGAAGGTTAATAAAAAGAAGTTGTTGTTCGTGGTGGTGTTGTTTCCGTAAAGCCGGTGGTTTTTTTTTTTTTTAACCCCTTTCGACTTTTTTTTTTGTGTGGGGAGAAAAAAAAAAAAAAACTTGGATGAAAATCTACTTCTTTCTAGTAGTATATTCTTCGGTTCCTTTTATCGTTGTTGTTGTGGGTTTGGTGGTGGAGGAGACTTCTTCGCGTCATAGTCGAAAGACTTCTTCTTCTTCTTCTGCTTAGAGCGCGAGTGGTGGTGGTGGGGAGGAAAAAAAAAACGAGGATGCTCGAAGAAATAAGTTTACTACTACCACCCTTTTGGGACTCGTAGTAAGGTCAAAAAAAAAAAAAGAAAGAAAAAGCTGTTGCGTGACTTCTTCGTCGCGTCGAAAGACTTTCTTCTTCTTAGTCGCAAGCGGTGGTGGTTCGGGGAAAAAAAAAAGAAAAAAGAAAAGATTGCCGAAGAAATAAGTACTACCCTTTGGGGGCACAAAAAGTTGTTTCCGTAAAAGCCCCCGAATGGTTGTTGGTTTTTTTTTTTTTTTCTCTCAACCCCCTTTGAGATTGTGAACGTAAAGGTAATGATCGTTTCCTTTTCTAATTAATATTCGGGTTCCTTTTGAGATTTCTTCACACACATCACACACACACGCAGCAAAGTCGTGGAAAAGAAGAAGAACAAAAATATGATGATGAAATACAGCATATGGAATTTAACTACTACCGCCCTTTTGAGGAGTTGTAGTTGGAGAGAGAAAAAAAAAAAACTTGGATCGTAAAACGCGATCTATTCGGTTCCTATTGTGAAGGTTAGAGACATCTTCGCCCGAAAAGAAAAAGATACCACCGCTGTAACTTGAGAGGCCGCGGCGGGAGGAGGAGGGGGAGGAGGAGCTATATATATATGCCAGTGACACCCTGGGGGTTTGTTAGAGTCACTGCCACCGCCGCCGCAGCAGCAGCAGCAGCATCAAGACCTACCACCACCACGGCGTGGCGCAGCAAGACAATGATGATGCACTACCCTGGTGCTGCTACTAACAACATTCTCTGCCCAGGAGGAAGAGGACACCGACATGGAAGTGGTGAAAGAAGACGGCGGAGAAGATCTGGCCGCTATGGATGATCTGACTACCGACTCCGCCGCAGTAGTAGTCAAGCGGCAATCATCATCAAAATCATGGAAACCTCCCCTCCCGCAGCCGCGGCCGCGAAGTTTGGTCCCACCGGCACTATCTTCAACAGAAACAAATACGTGTTGGCTAGCGTCCTGGCGTCCGATATCAAACGCGTACTGAGGAAGGTCTTGCGGGGACTGGAGGGGTACTCTCGCTGGAACAAAACGTTTTCTGGGCCCTCGTTCGAGCCGACGCCTTGCTGTCGCTGATAGAAGAACCTAGGCCGGAGTTTACTGATCGCGAAAAGTATCATGGACCGGGTGGAAGAGGCTGACTGTTACGACCGGTTCCTGACGAAAACTGATCCAGAGCGGGGCGATGTCGAGTCGGTTGAAAAAACAAAGTGGTGGATATATGCCGCAACAAGTACCTGCCTCCGGTGCCCAGGTTTATGATCCAATTGGTGCGAAACAGAAATGTGGCGGATCAGGAGAAGCTGCTGAAAGCTTTGGATGTGGGACCGTACTATGATGATGAGTACGATGACGACGACGATGACGCGATGACGAGGACTTGGAAGATGATGAAGATGACAATGATGATGATAGATTCGCGGAGATGATGGTGGTGAAGAAGTACTTGCGAGATGACGCGACGCTAGAAACGCGGTCTGTCCAGGTGGATTTTGAAAAAACAACGATCCAAAGACTATAACGCTCATTGCGATACGCTAGGGCAGGACTCCAACGCTCTCGCCGATTTTGAGCGGGGTATTACGAAGACGGCCAAAATGCCTCTGTTGAACCTGAGCCCGAAACGTTGCGCGGGCCATTCGCGATACCTTCGACCGGGCGAAACTGCGCAGTTAGTGCGCAAAATGCGTCAAGATCTAGGAGGGGCTGTTTCGGAGGAGGAAGAAGAAGAAGAGACGGCTTTTTCTTGGGCAATGCAGCCGGTAGTCGCAGACGCTTGGGTGGTTTGATCGCCGACTGGCTTTTGGCCAGGCAAAGAAGGGTCTCTTTCCAACCATTTAAAATTGTGAGATAATGTGCTACGTCTACGTGCTGGAGTTGGATAAAGCCTTGGGCCTAGCCTCGTCGACGACGAGTCAGCGGCGGGACGATGATGACGATGACCGTGATGATGAAGAGGAGCGGCGGTGGGTGCGTGGTGAACGCCAAACTGGAGGAGATTCCACTGGGAGGACCTAGAATGTCGCGTTCGGTCTTTTGGCAAGAATGGGCACGACGCCATAATCAGTCCGCCCTGAGTATGGCTCAAAGCGGGTTTCGCTTGGCGTCTTTGAGGCCCGAAACGAATCCCAGCCAGGATGTGGTAACGTGCTACCAGTGCTGGATCGGCCTGAGAAAGTGGCGAGACGATGACGATCCCGATCTAGAGCATCTGTGGAGAACGTGCGAAGACCGACGGTCGTTGTCCTTACCTGCTCAACAAACTCGGCCGTCCTATGGTGAACTTCATTGAGGGTCTGCAAAAGGTGGGTGACCCGAAACCGCGGGATATGAACCATGCCAGAGAACTCTACGGCGCTCAACTGTTTTGAGAGTCCGTATTGACGAATATGATAATGAGGAGGCGGGGTCGGTCGCTATAAAGAGACCTCCCTCTCCAGTCGTTTCGTTTCATTCTCCCGCTGGGCACTCTCCCTGGCAAGATCTACTCCTTGCCCCGAAAGATAAAGGCTAGCCTACTCAACCAACAAACCCCGACATGTCAACTGCAGTCCCCCCGCTGCTACTTCTAACATCACCCACAAGGGGTCTCTCTTTCTCGTTTTTCCTCCTCCTCTTCCTTCTCTTCCTCCTCCTCTCCTCCTCCTCCATGCCACTCTCCACTCAGCAGCAGCAGCAGCAGCAGCATCTGGTAGAGGAGGCCGGTACCACCACCACCACCACCACCGCCGACGATGGTGACGACTTTGGTAAACCGCAGCAGCAGTCAAGAGGCCACTGATGATTCTTGTCAGTCAGATCATGAAAATTGTCAACAGCAGCAGCCGCCTCTTTCTTCTGCTGCTGCACAAACCTCGGCTTCAGCCGCTGCAGCATCCACCAATACCACCGCCACCGCTACTACTACTACTACTACTATTACAACCGTGGCGTGTGATGATGGTGGTACTTCCACTACTTCGGCCATTGCCGTAGTATTGGAGATGGGGAGATAGTGGGCGAGGAAGGAAAAGCGACCATTTGGCGCAGTTACGCCGGAACTCCAATCTGAAGATGTACTCTATCCAGCAAGCCTCCACGAGCGCCTTGAGGGTTTTCCTGGACCCGGGAAAAAAGGACTGTAACGTGAAACTGGTCGTGGTTTGTTTTACTGCTAACGTCTGTGTGCGCGGGACCATTTCCGAATACGAATGGAAAAGTCTTATCCAGATGCTGAACGAGGCTTTTTCCCCGAAGCCAGAATCCTAATGGGTTCTGTGATCTTCCCTCTGTATGGAGGAAAGTTGAAGTATCGTATCCTTGAGTCCAACGACAATTTGAGAAAGGCTGTTCGAGAAGCTCGCCAGGCTAAGGCCGCAGTACGATTCATTAACCTCCGACACGTCCACTCGAAAAAGGTCGTCTAGAAAACTGAAAAGCCACATGTATCAAAACGCCTGTGTTCCCCAACACAGAGTGCGTAAGAAGATTGGGGGCCGCTCTGTTCACGAAGTATCAGCTGTCGTCTGTCTACCACCACGCTGCCTCTTCGTAGAGGATAACAAAAAGGAGCCGTTGGGCATATCCCTGTCTTTTCCGCCGCCGCCGCCGACTACTACTACTGCAACTGCTACTTCTTGTTTTGAAACGAAAACAAACAAACAAACAAACAAAAAAAAACCCAACCACTACCAGCGTGTCATAGGTATTGTCTCTACTCTGCGTAATATACCAAAATGAGTGTATAGTACAGAAACATCTGTCAAACCCCTCCCTTTCAACCCTTTTCTTTTTCTCATCTTCGATATGTCATCATCATCCATGTTGTCTCAGCAGCCGTGTACTATGATATAAATGGTTTTAATAGGGATCTGTCAACACCCCCCTTGCCACCGCTTCTCACGTTTTAACCCTTTTTTTCTCTCTCTTTATCTCTCAAAACTTCGATCCGTATCGTCCATATCACAAACGTTTTCAGTGATGAATACTTGACAGGAAAAACATTCCACACCCGAGACTCTTCTTCTTCTTCGTCCGTGACATCTTTAAAAAATACACCCCATGAATGTTTTCGTGTTGGAAAAGGAGGAGTGATTTCTCGAGATATATTGTACCTTTTTCTAAATCTCTTCCGATCCCTATTGTCGATGTTTTCAGCGGTGGTGAATACTTGCCAGACCCACCCGCCTCTCTTCTTTGTTATGAATGTTTTCTTCATGTTGAGAAAGGACGGAATTCTCACAACCAAGATAATTCACTTGATGTTACGTACCTCTATTGTGGGTTTTTTGTTTTTGTTGCTGTTGTTCTTGTTGTTGTAAGCAAATAAAGGAGGAAAAAAAAGTCTCACCCTCTTAAGTGTGTGATGCTGGTCATGGATATCTTCTCTCTCTCTCTCTCTCTCTCTCTCTCTCTCTCTCTCTCATCAATGTGTGTGTGTGTGTGTGTGTGTGTGTGCGTGTGTGTGTGTGTGTGCACACGCACACGAGTGGATTTGTATGTGTGCCTTATGTGTACCCTTATTAACGCGCACATGGACACACAAACACACACACACATATTCACACACGCACACACATACATACATACACGTACATACATACACTCACGTACACACGCACACACACACATGCACGCACACACACGCTCGCATGCATGCAGAAGCAAGCACACACACACACGCACACGCGCACACACACACACACACACACGCGCACACACACACACACACATACAGAGCTCTGACCCTTTTTCTTTTATTTACCAAAATGATTATGATATAACACATTAAAACCATACTGACTAAATGTCTTTTAGACCGTATGGTATATTTATGGTAAAATTTTCCATACGGCCGGACATTAACCATACCGCCTGTAACATAATATATATATATATATATATATATATATATATATATATTGTGTGTGTGTGTGTGTGTAAAACACACACTTTTGAAAAACATATCACTTCTAAGGGCTTTTCGTGCTTTCCTAGTTTTGACTAAGAAGTGAACTGTCAGTTACCCTACACCTTCCATCACAAAGTCTAGCATCATCAGTAGTCAAAGCAATCAGAGTTTGGTCTTCTTGACCTGAACCTTATGCTACAATCATTACCAGTCTCAATATAATCTGTTTGAGGGCTAATTACTCTACATATTTCCAGCTTGCTTAATACTGAACTATATCAACATCTCAGATTTCCTAATCTTTCGAAGTGATCGCCTTTTTTCAAATGCCCCTCTTGACTACACGTTATACAATTGGAAGACAGCCTAATGAGTTTCTCCTTTGTGTGCTTAGATAATCAGAAACAGCATTTCTGGATAAAGATTTTTCTGTACTGTGGCTTGCTACTGTGCAGCTCTGCAAGAAAGTTTGCTTACATATATATGTGAGGGAATGTTATGTGAATACTAGCCTATTCATCTTGTTGTTTTCTAATATAACTGTCAAATGCTTTTGTTGTAAATGAGCGCTACGAGTCTTATCATAAGTCTCAGTGCTTCCATCATCAATCCGGCTTGCTGGTAGATCTGCCATAGATCTTGCAACCTTGCAGGTTCAGGCGTCATTGCTGAATCAGGGGATGCACTACCTCAGGCTGGCAGGGGAGATGCAGAAGCTTGGTCCTGCAAGGAAGCCAAGTGGGTGGACCAGCAACAGCCGCTGAAGCACTGGGTACCATACTTGTTTTGGCCAGTCCGGCACTATTAGCAGCTTTCATATCCAGGGTATTTATATGAAACATTTTTGTCTGTGATAGACCACTGCCGTACTGATGCTATTCCCTTAAAGTTACAACCCCAGGAAAACTGATATATCAGGTTTACTGAGGATGATGTCAGTGTACGCCTGTCTGTATAATCCATCTATTCAGTTCAGCTTTGCTGTTAACAGACAACATTATGGAGTGGCCAAAATCCCAACAGCTTTTCTTTAAAGCCTGGATTTTGTCTGCTTCTAGATATTGATAATAGAGAGCTCCATATTTGACTGCTGCAAAACTGTCAATGATTTTCCCTGTTGCATGAGCCACCTATCTAATTGTCATAATAGGCATGAGGCATGAGGTGTAGCAGGCTTGTACTGCTTTCTTTTAGACTTTTCTTTCTCTCAGATGTGAGTTGAACTTCATTGATTCAGACGCCCGATTACTGACTTTGTATGGATGATTTCAGCTCTGAGTTTGTTGGTTATATCAGAAACCATAATCTTTGAAAGCTTATCATCGCGTCAGTGACATTTCTCATACATTCTTGTTCAGTGACACCATGCAATATGCTGTCATCCAGAAAAGCTGTGGAGATGTGCCCTTTCAACCGTAGCTGAGCAAACACAGGATTGATCTGTTTGGTAAGCAGGCAGGGGACTAGTAAAGATTTAAATATAGAACTTCATAAAAATGTCAAATTTTATTACCGGGTGCATCATCTCCCACACATACAAAAATTTGTTGGCATGTGTTTCGGTGATCTTCGTGGGGGATTATGGTATACACAGTACTAGCATCCTTAAGATAAACAGAGCTCATGTAGCAATCTTTCTTAAGAGGGACAGAGTAGTGGCCCGTGTTTCTATTTTACAATGATGGTATGTAATTCCATTGTTCAGTTTCGTTAAATCAAAGATCATCCTGTATGATCCACCTTTCTCTTTTCTGATAAATATTGGAGACGTGACTTTACCTTTTTTCCTTTCCACATGCTGATATCACACCTTTTGATAAGCATTTCTTTGTTTTTAATTTAACTGTCAATAACAGAGCTCTCTTTCACTAGGATGATTTATTTGAATGCACGGTACTCTGATGATATTGGCTGGTTGGCAGGTAACTGAATTTTGGCGCCTGGTACTATACTCAGAATGTCTGGATCTGATATGACTTCAAACCAAAATTCATAAACATCTCAATTCAACTTGCCTGAAACTTGGAAGCTTCGCATTTAAGACACGAAGTTAGCTTTGATAACTGTGTCAAAAAATCACTCGCCTATGAAACTGAAAATAGGTGAGCTTGAATGTTCTCTAGCACCTGCCCCCTCTGTTGTGGAACCAGCGCTTCATCACTTGTCCTCCGATTAGCACGTTTGTTTGCCAGCTCCTAGGCATTGGACGGTTGTGTTGACAAAAAGACAAAAAAAATCTCTTCCTTTCATCCTCAAAATTGCACTGGTTTCGCTTGTCTGCTGCAAAAGCAGCCCCAGTCTGTCTACTTCTTTTATTCCTTTCAACGCGTTGGAAGCTCATTGCCAAACAACGAATTGAGACCGGAACTGATTCGTCACAGATTTTCACTGTGCTTTGTTTACAAGCAGGCCAGATGTTGGCTCTCCTGTGCATGGGGATTCCCTGGCTTGCGTGACCCAGAAGGCCAGTCGCATCAGTGCAGTGGCAAAGTTTTTCTGCTCGCGATCTGTGTGTATTAGTGGACAAGAGTGAGTTAGTCACATGCATGGCGGCAATAACGGCTTTGTAAACAGCCCGCTGAATGTGGGACATCAGCACGTACAAATTTCTTGCATGTGTTGGCATCTGAATCCAGATTTCTCGTTTAACTCTCTTCATTATTTTTGCCATGCATGGTGTTGTCTTACTTTGTGTTTTACTAGAAAGTTGTAGAAAAAGCAAGCACAGATGGGAAGACTCACTTTTGCTAAAAATTTATGTCCTTGAGTGACACAGTTTTTGACTCATGAGCCTTGACACCCCCGTTCTCTCTCTCTCTCTCTCTCTCTCTCTCTCTCTCTCTCTCTCTCTCTCTCTCTCTCTCCACCCCACACCACACACACACACAGAGCATTTGCAACACTCAATCACATCCATGGCAATTTTACTCCATACGCGCGCACCTACTCCATTCATCTGAGGGAGTGACTGTGGAAACAAGAATTCACTTGTTTTTAGCTCCCTTCACCAAAATTGTCAACAATATATACACATTTTTTTTGTTAGTATGCGCACTCAAAAATGTGTAACTCACTATATTAATAGCTGCATAAAATCATAGAGGCGGCTCACTCTTTTTTTTTCATACAAAAAAACACATACAGATATTATACTTCTTGTTCTTCATTCTAAGCAACATTTCTTGTCGTTCTTAATTTCAAATAAAAAAAAAGTTGCCACACAGTTTCCTTTGTAAACAATTCCCCCAACGGGAATGAATTTTCCAGGAGGAAGGAACTTGTCACCAAAGGTTGGACACTCAGGTTTTCTGAAAGAAACCCTGAGTCCTAAGGTTAGATTTGGAAGGTTGAATTCAATTTTAAAAGACTTTCTACACAGAACACAAACATAAATATACTCATGCATTTGTAGTATTCTGTCTCCAGCACATGCCTATCTACAGTTGGTGATACAAAGTGAAATCTCACAAAAATATTAACCTTAAAAAAAACTATTATACAGAGCTTATCTAGGATTTTTAAAAAGGGGGGCAGCCCCCCCCCCCCCCCCCCATCAAAAAAGGCCCCCCCCCCCTCCCCCCAAGGGCCACTTCTTCAGCCAATCGTCTTGAAACCGGTGTTTCCTTGCACTGGCACTCTTTTCGGGCTGCTTCTCCGAGCTTTTGGATGTAGTCGCGGTTTCTTCATGATCTTCTCCACCCTCACATGGCACAGGATCTTATTTTTTCACTTTTCCTCCACGAAAGTCGAAGTCGAATAGGGTGGGTGCACGCTTCATTTTGGAAAATATCCAATATGGCGCCTTAAACTCTCGCAACTTCTCGTCGGCGATCGAGATGGAGGAGATGAACGCCGCCGACTGGTTGATTTACACTAACAGCCAATGAAATATCAAGAAATCGTTCGCTCCTGCTCAGTCCTAGTTTCAGTTTTTTCAAGCAGACGACAAACGAGCGCCCGCAACGATCAGTGAACAGGGCGGACAGTCCTGCAACTGTGCGGGAGTCTGCCCGCTTAAGACTCGATAATTGCGGGAAGGAACAGATTTTCGGGGGATTATACCAATCCCGCGCTCTAGATTAAGCTCTGATTATATCATTTCCTTTTAAACGAATTACGCGTTTCCACAAAATGCTTCTCATTACACAATATAGTTTTATTTCTTTTTTTTTTAATCACATCAATTGTTTACACTTACTTATTGATTGTTTTTTTTTTCTTTCTGTATATGCAGTCACTATTTCCCAGCTGCCAACTTACCCATAGGGAATCAATATTCTAACCAGCAGAATACCTAGCAGACTTCTGTCTTTGCTACACAAAATAAACGGCCACTCCCTGGCCGCACGGAAGACTGTTTTCCTTTCTGAACCCCCAAGGTTGAAAATAAGCTAACGACTCGGCCAAACCAAGAGCCCTCTCTTCCTGTCTGGCAACTCCTGACCTGCCATACATATCCGGAACACACCCGC
>JAMYXO010005074.1:7500-10000 GCA_033310375.1 Conus canariensis | reverse complement strand
TTCCTTTGGCCTTTGACCACCATTCAGTTTTGGTCACCCCCAGTCCTTGTCTGTTGGTCTGTGTGTGTCCTGTTATTTCTCTGATCTTGAGACTTTCTTTTGCAGAATCCATCGCCTCTTGAACTTTCCATTTTCTGCCTGTCTTCAGCTGGGGCTTGATTGCTTCTACCACCTTGTCTCCTGAGTCCTCCAGCATGCTTTGAAGTCTGATCTTCCCTGCTTTGTATTCCTCCAGGATGGATTTCAGTGGTAGTTTCAGCTTTGCTTGGCGACAGTACAGCGCTATGTCAGTCAGACAGGGTGGGACACCAAGCCATTTCCTTGTGAACTTGTTGATTTTGGCTTCCATTGCCTCCACTATGCTGGTGCAGATGTCGTATATCATAAGAGGCCATAGCAGCTTTGGTATCAGCATGAACTGCAGACACCAGACCTTGTATTTGCCAGGGAGCCCACACTGGTCAATGGTCTCCAAGCCTTCCTCCACCATCTGCTTGGTTTCTTTTGCTCTTTGTGTGTCTTTCAGCGTATCATCATACCATCTTCCAAGGCTCTTGACTGGTTCTTCTGTGACTGTTGGAATGGCCTGGTTGGCAACACTGAAGACCACAGATCCGGCCACTTTTCCTTTCCTCAGTGAGAGACTCCGTGATTTCTTTGGCTTGAACTTCATTCTGGATGAGGCAACTATGTCGTCCAGCCTCTCCAGCACATGACGTGTCTCGTCTTCTCTGGATGAAATCACTGTAGTGTCATCCATGAAGGCCTTGAGAGGGGGCATCTTGTATCCATCGCCAAGGTCTGTTTGTCTCGCGTTGTTTGTTGCTGCTTTCAAGATGAGTTCCATTGCCAGCACGAACAGTATTGGGGAAATTGCACAGCCCATTGCAATACCCACTTCCAAGTTGATCCAGTCTGTTGTGTACTCCTTGGTAGAGAACCGCATTGAGAAGCCATTGAAGTACTTCTTGAGCATGTCGCGGATGTTCTTTGGCACATGGTACATCTCAAGAGCCAACTGTATCATCTCATGGGGCACAGATCCATATGCGTTTGCCAGATCAAGCCACACTACGTCCAGGTCTCTCTTTTCTGTTTTTGCTTTTTGGATTGCGTCCCAGATCATTGTGGCGTGTTCTACACAGCCAGCCACGCCTGGGATGCCACCTTTCTGGACTGACACATCCAAGTACTTGTTTTCCATCAGGTACTTGGTCAGCCTTGCTGCCATGACAGAGAAGAAGATTTTCCCTTCGACGTTCAGTAGTGATATTGGCCTGAACTGGCTGATGTCACTTGAGTTTTGCTCTTTGGGGATGTACACACCATCTGCCGTCATCCACTGGCCGCTGATCTTCTGGTTTCTCCAAGCCGATCGCAGCAGCCTGTGGAGCCACTCCAGCACCTTGGGACATTTCTTGTAAAGCTGGTAAGGTATTCCGTTTGGCCCTGGTGATGATTTGGCTCTGGCTTTGTCGACCACCTTCTTGATTTCCGCCAACGTTGGAGGCTTGCCATTGAACTGTTCCTCAGGGTTGGTTGGCCACACCAGACCTTGAATGTCGAGTGGTGCTTTGCTCTGTGGGTCAGAGTATGTCTTCCTCAGATGCTGCTCAAGAACTCCTTTGTCCACACTTAGGGTCCCAGATTTTGGCTGCTCAAACAGTGTTCTGGCAAACTGGAAGGGGTCTCTGAAGAAGCGCTCTTGTGTCTTCTTCTTTTTGCTCTTCCTCTTCCTCGCAGATTCCGCTTTGCTGAGGGCGCTGTGTTTTTCTTTCAGGTCTTTCCACAGTTTTTCCAAGCCTTGTTTTTCAGCTGGCAGTGCGGTCTTCATTTGCATCTTGAGGTTTTTCTTTTGGACCCTGATCTTGTCCATCTTTTCTTGGCGTCTGGATTTCTTTGGAGGTGTTTTCTCTTTGGGTAGTTTTGCTCCATAGGCGTCTCTACATGTGGCATACACAATGTCCCCATATGTGGCTAGTTTGTGTTCCAGGGTGCTTTTCCCTATCAGTGCATCGAGTCTTTGGACGATTTTTGCATCCAGTTTCTCCCAATCTTCAGTTTCGTTTGCTCGTGGCAGGTTGAGTTTCAGGCGCCTGGCATCGAGGGCCTGTGCAAATTCCTCATCCGAACCAACAGCGTGGATGTCCTTGGCACTGTGGTTTAAATCCTGGCCTTGGTCTTCCGACGTCTTATCTGTTGATGCAGTGCGCTGCTGCTCATTCAGATGAGTCTTCACACATCCCATCTTTGTTCTGTGGATCTTCATGCCACGGGTGGTAGCGAAACGCTTTCCACAGACACATGGATATTCCATTTGGTCCATGTTCATAGTCCGTTTGGGATTTGCAGTCATGATTGGTTGAGCACCGATGGATTCATCATTCTCTCCCCCTTTCGGTGAATCCTGGGAGCATCTTTTCCTTTTATTCTTAGTAGCCACATGTTTAAGGCAAAGTGGGGAGCCAGCCCACAGAGCCCTTGGTTCTGGTCTTTCCCA
>JAMYXO010005073.1:15000-16171 GCA_033310375.1 Conus canariensis | reverse complement strand
TTTTTTTGCCCCATTTGTCCCTCTTCAACTAAATTCTTTAATCCTAATTCTTTTTTCTCTTTCATGTTTTTGGGGCAAACATTTGTCAACTAGTCCAGCAGAGCCTGCCCTCCGCCCCCATACCTTACCTCGTTGTAAATATTTAGCAAAAAACTTTGTCCTCGTCCACAGAGGACACAACAGGACTTTCTTCCTTGCTTTCTGTGCCATAATGAAAATATGAAATAATGTCCTGTCAAACGGACACACCACTAGGGGATAAATACAAACAATTGCTACCAAGAAAAAAGGTTTTGGAAACCTCGTCCACTAAAATATGTATATGAATTCCAAAAAAAGATTTTTTTTCTTCAAACAAAATTAACGAAAATCATTCTTAAAAGACTAAGTATTATCAAACCCAACCAAAAAAAAGATAGAGATAAACAATGAAACAAAATTGGGGGATAAGGGGGGGAGAAAAAAAAAACACAACGGTAATCAATCCCAAATCAATCGAAACAAGTATAAATCAAGAAATGACATAAAATAATAACAAAATTAATCAATGCACTGTTGCTGTGCTTTTTTTCACCACTAAACATTCGAAATGAAACAACAATCTTTTTTTTTAAAACTGGTTCAGGGCAGCCACTAACACACTCATCATTCAAGAGAAAAGAACCCAAGAATGCTGAAAAGAACCACAATCCCCAATAAAGATAGAAACAGAAATAATTATGGGGGAACTGAAGATAGTAAAAATAAACCCCAAAAAGGGAAGGAAGAACTAGGAACGGCCCTCGTTCCCAAAAAAACTTAAAAAGGGAGATACCCCGTTACGCTGGAGACAGGAAAGAAAGTAGACAAAAAAGTCATAAAAAAAAAAAACAATACAACACAACTCAATTGTTCAAAAGGAAATTGTAAACGGCCCTATCACTTCTATTTGGGGCAATTATAGGGCACAAAAAAAAAATTCCCCCACTAAGGCGTTTTTAATTCAATAGCAAAAAAAATTTTAACTACGGGGTCCCCAGTGTTACGGATGGTGTGGGGTGGTGTTTGCTGTCTGACTCCGCTCTCAAAATTTGGATGCGTGGTAAAATTATTCCCTACACACACCCACACCATACGCACAGGGATGCAGGAACACACGGTTAACTTTTTTTTTTTTTAAAATTAGCTGCCT
>JAMYXO010005073.1:0-10000 GCA_033310375.1 Conus canariensis | reverse complement strand
AGGCGCGTAGAACAAACCCCAAATTTTGGGGATGTGAAGGTTCCAGGGATGTTTTTCTCGGCCAGACCTTTTCTCTCTAAGACCTGGAGAAGAAAATAAAGAGGAGTTTTGGGGCAGGAGGAGAAGAAGGGGGAGGAGGGAGGAGGAGGAAGAAAGAAGAAGAAGACAGGCATGGGAGTGGGGAGGGGGGAGGGAGGGAAGGAAGGGGGAGGAGGGAGGGGGAGGAAGAGAGGGAGGAGCAGGAGCAGGAGGGGAATGAGAAGAGGAAAAAAAGAAGGGAAAAAGAGAAGAAGGAGAGGGCAGGAAAAGGACAGACAGACAGACAGACAGACAAAACAGACAAACAGCCAGACATACAGTTAGAGAATCAAATCATGACCGGGGCAAATAAGTATCTAAATAAGAAATCCAAATAAGCTTCATAAATGACAAAAAAAAAACAAGCAAACCCAAATTTTTTTAAAAAAAAAAACAACATAAACAGACTTTGTTACAACTACGCTTAATGACAATAATAACCAGCATAAAAAAGGAAACAAAATCAGCACATGGGAGTACTTAAGGTAACGCCCCACCGTGCTTCCTGAATGTGGCCTGAATGTGTCATTTTTAATCTCTCTCTCCCCTCTCTCCTCTCTCTCTCTCTCTCTCCCTTTCACACCATTCTCTCCTTCTCTCTTTTTCTTTTTAATATCTCTTTCTGGTTTCTTACTCATCTCTCTCTCTCTCTCTCTCTCTCTCTTCTCTCTCTCATTCCTCCTCTTCTCTCTCTCTCTCTCTCTTTTCTCTCTCTCTTTTGTCGTCCAGCTGTCTGTCTGCTGTCTTCTGTCTCTCCTCCTCTCCTCTCTCTCTTTCTCTCTCTCTCTCTTCTCCTGTCTGTGCCTTCTGTCTCTCTCTTCTCCTTTTCTCTTCGAATTGTTTGCCCTAAACAATATTAGTGTATTTTTTAATGAAAAAGAAAATGGCGTATTTTTAAATATTGGACCGAAAAAATAGTGAAAAGCAGCAAGAAAGCAAGGTGTGTGTGTGTTTTGTGTGGGGGGGGGGGGGGGGGGGTGGGGGGTGTGTGTTTGTTGTGAGCGTGCGTGCGTGCGTGCGTGCGGTGTGGGTGTGTGTGTGGGGTTTTGGGGGTGTTTTGTTTTGTGTGTGGAGAGAGAGGGGGGGGGGGGTCACCTGCGGACACCTGCCTTACTCAGCGGGTTTTCCTTCACAATAGAACCAATGTCCGAAAACCATTTAATTTGCATTTAATATAGTGGTTGGGTGTGCTAGTGTGTGTGTGCGTGGTGCGTGCTTGGTGCGTGCGTGTGTGTGTGTGTGTGTGTGTTGTGTGTGTTTTTTGGGTGTGTGTTTTGTGGGGTTGTGGGGTTTTTTACGGGTTTTTGTTGCCCAAAGAAAAATCCTTGCCTTTAAAACCATTTTGACGCGATTTTTCGCGCGGTAGTTACCAAAGTTTTCGCTCATTGGTGAAAAGCCACCGCCCGGTTTATTCTGCAAAAAAAATTTTACCGTCAAAAAACTTCGCCTCCAAAATTTTTTTTTTCCCCGGTTTTTTTTTTCCCATTATTTAATTTTTTGCCACATACTGACAAACAAAGAGGGCCCAAAATCGTATGGGGTAAACAGTTTCTACCCTCCCTGCTCTTTTTTTTTTCTCTTTCGCGCACACACACACACACCCCCCCAAAAAACACACACACACACACACACGCAAAACACACACAACAAACACACACAAAACACACACACACGCGTGCGCGTACCACCACGCACGCACGCACGCACGCAAGCCACACACAAACCACACACAACACACAAAAACCACACACACACCACACCCGGCGCGCGCGGGGCGGCGCCCATAAAAAGCACCCCAACCCCACACACACTTGAACTTCAACTTGATTTTAAAATTTTTTGTCCCTTTTGGATACGGGGAAAACCCAAACAGCCCAAACAGGTGCAACCCCAGCAAAATCTTTTTTTTTGGGGGGGGGAATAAACATAATAAATTTTTTGGAATATACACTTTCTTTGTTTTTCAAACCCCCGCCCCACACACACACACCACACCCACACACAACACACACCACACACACACACACAAAGAATCCTAAAGGATGTTTTTTTTTTTGTATAGAGAGAAGGGGGGAAATTTGGGGAACGTTTTTAATTTTCAAAATTCCCCAAATTTTCCAGGGTTTTTTGTTTATTCCCCAGACATCATTTAACGAAACCATACACAGCTCTATATTCCAATAATAAGTAGGTAAATAGTACTGTTTTTTTTTAATATATCATATCTATGGCACTCAACAAAAAAAATAATTTTCACCCCAAAGTTTTTTCAAATTAAAACTTTCATAAAACCCTTCGGTTTTCAATTTTTTTTTTTCCTGTCACAAAAAGGGGGACATCTTTAAAATTTTATTAGGGTTGACAACATAAATGTTAGCAAAAGAATTTTTTATAATTTTTCTATGTAAAGAAAATTTTGTTATTTACAATAATCACACTGACAAATATTTTGTGCGGCTCCCCGCTATAAAAGTGTGTGATTTTTTTTGTAATGATTTTTTATTATTGCACAACGTGTTCCCCCCAATGAAAGACCCCCGCGTCCCAAAGCAGAGTAGGCACTTTCAATATCTGTTTCACAAATTCAGCCCCCGGGGGGAAAAAAAAATGCCCGGGGACAGTAAATTTTTCATAAAACCTACATCTGAGCTGAGGCTTATCGAAGATGTTTGGGGATTTCAATAGCAGACCCCAAAAAAAAATTCTTCTTTCATTTTAAAAATAAGAGAAGGGATAAAACCCCGTTTTTTTCCCTGTCATGTGAGTTTCCTCACATGGCGACATGGACGTTCCTCGGTACGCCCTTATTTGATATAAAGCATTTCCCTAGGAGGGAAAAAAGGGAAAAGGAAAAAAGGGGAAAGGGGGCCATTTAATGGCCTGCCTGTGACTGTCCGGGGGGCTTTTACAACGTCGTAAAATAGGAAAGTGGGGTGATTTTTGGGTTTAATCACTCAAAAAGGAGGGGGCTTTTCCATTGGTCAAAAAAACCCAAAGGGGTGGGTTTAAAGCGAGAGTTAGATGAGAAAAATCCAAAAATTACTGGGGGAAAAGTGCAGGGGAAAAAAAGGGGATAGGGAAAGGGGAAAGGTTTGGGGGCATGACCGACATTGTTTGGAACTGTAGGGAAAGGAATTTTACCCCCAAAAACCTTTCCAGGTATAAAAAAGATAAGAAAAGGGAGAGTTAAGAAAAGGGGAAAAAAAGGGGAAAAAATTTATCACCCCTTCAATTTTGAAATAGAATTACTTAACCCCCCCTTTATTCGTGTTTCCCCGCCCCCTTTCCCGGGGCTGTGGCAGCCCCAGGAATGGAATAGCGACTTTTTGGGATGGCACAAAAGTATTTGGGGGTTTTTTTTTTCCCCCCGTGGGACACCAGTAAGGGGAAAAGGGCCCCCGGTTTTTCACAAAAAATATTTGGGTCCGTGCTTGGCAGCACCTAATGAATAGGCCCCTGGGAGGGCCAACAAGTATTTGGGCCCCAAAGTGCGGGGGCGCACTAGATTGAAGAAAAGGGGAAAAAATTCGGGGTAGTGAGGCAAAACCTAATTGACTCCAGAGTTGGAAAACCCTTAGAAAAAGGGGGACAAACGACTGCGGCAGTCGTGAGAGAACTTTGAAAGCGTCTGTCTTTGCCCACTTTTTTTTGGTGATTCCCCCCTGGGTGGAAAACTCAGATATTTTTCTTTTTTTTAAAAGCCATTTTTGATTCTTTTTTGGGGAAAAGTTTTATTGTTTCTCCATTGAGGGGGGGGGGGAAACCCGGGAAAAAGATTTTTTTTTTGTAAAATTACCTATTTTTATTTGAAAAAAAAATTTTTTGGTCCCGCTAGTGGGATCGGGGGAAAATTGTTTGTCCCCCCACGGGAGGGGGGGAAAACGGAAGGAATTCTTGGAAAACCAATTTTTTATTCGGAAAAGGGGTTTAAAATCGTTTAGAAAAATTTAACCCCGGGGAAAAGGGGGGAAAAAAAGAAGAGACTTGTAGGCGCCTTCGGTTGTTTGGAAAAACTGCGTGGGGGGGAGTGAATGCTGAGCTTGCTTTTTTTTTTCAGTGTGACACCCCATCAAATCAAATTTTTCCTACCCAAAAACGAAAAAAATTATTCAAAATTTTTCAGCGAATTTTTTCTAAATCCACATTCGGGTAGCCTTAAAACTCCCTCTTTCCGTCCAATCTCTCTTTTTTCTGTCTGTCTTTTTTTGGGGTCTTCTGTCTGTCTGTCTGTCGGGTTTTTTCCCTTTTTTCTCTCTCTCTCTTTTCCCCCCTCTTCTCCCCCTCTCTCCCCCTCTCTTCTTGCGCGTTTAAACCCTTTTTTTTCGCATTCTCTAAAGGGGGGGTCCCGCTGTTTTCCCACGAAAAAAACACGAAACGCTAAACACCCATCGCTAGACTAGGCCCCATTTCGCCGGGGGTAAAGTATCTTTTGAATTTCCCGAAAAATAGGGGGAAAAAAAAAGGGCGTGATTTTCCACCTCCATCCACTTCCTTTCCGGCTTCCCCCACTTCCTGGCCACACAAAATTGATTTGATCATTTGTTTTTTTTTTAAAAAGATTATCAGTCACCTCAGGGAAAGGGAAAAATTGGGGTTAGTCTCTAAAGCTGCTTTTTTGCCAGACGATCTGAGTCACAGTTAGTGACAAACGAAGAATTTTTTACTAACTAAATGAGCGTTTGGGTTGTGAGTACGCGTTTAAATTTAGTTTGTGAATAAGAGAGCCAGCAAGAATTTTTCTGAATGCGCGTGGAGGAAGAATTTGTTAGGGGTGAGTGAACGATGATGTTTTAAAAAAATTATGGAAAGAAACGAGCGATAAATTTTTGTATGTTTTTGGGGGAAAAAGCAGGGAATTTGTAAGTAATGACCTTAGCGAGGGGTTTGCAAGTAAAATGGTGATGAGCGCAAAGGGGAGTTTTTGGAAAAAGTCATTTTTTTTTCGGGGATTGGGCTTGTGATTTTTAAAAAAAAAAAAATGGGGCAATTTTGGTGCAATTTCTTTTTAAAAGTTAAAGGGTGACTGTAAACCTTTGAATTGTCTTCATTTGTTAAAAGTTGTTCGCCCCCCCAAATGGATGAGGACATGAGCATCTTTGGGTTGTGGGTTGAGACGATTTGTGAAACGAAGTGAGACAAGTCTTTTCGTTTACGAAATTTTTGCGGGGGGAAAAGCGTGGGCATGGGGAAAAGCGGGAGACCCCCTTTTTTTCTGGCCTGGTTTCCTTGCCTGTCCTTTTTTTTGCTGCACGTTCCCCCTTTTTCCCCCCCAAAAGGCCTTTTTTGGATAGAGTAGTGCCTGTCTCTTTTTTGCGCAGCTGCCTCCTTTCTCCAAAAACAACTGGATCTTTTGGATAGAAGTGGGCCCGTCCCTTTTTTGTCTGGGGGGGTGTCCTCCTTTCTTTCCCCTCAACTGGGGGCTTGTGGGTAAGAGTGCCTTCTCTTTTTTTGTGCTGCAAAACTGTCCTCCTTTCTCCCCAAACTGGCATCTTGTGGATAGGTAGTGCCTGTTCCCCCTTTTTTTTTTGCTGCAAAAAGTCCTCCTTTTTTCCCCAAAATTTTTTCTCATCTTGTGGGTTTGAGAGTCCTGTCTCTTTTGCTGTGCCGCAGCGTCCTCCTTTTTTCCCCCTCAAAATGGCATTTTTGGATAGGTATGCCCCCCTTTTTTTTCGTGTCAGCTGTCCTTTTTTCACTCAAAAGGCATCTTTTTTGGATAGAGTTGGCCGTCAGCTCGATCGATAGCAGTTTTTTTCCCTTTTTGTTAGGGTTTTATATTGAAAACTTTCATTGATTTTTGAGAGCGTTTTGGGAATGCATGCCCCTTTTTTCGCTCACCCCCGAAAAGTTTCTTTTTGGGTCTGGTGGTTTTTGGGTTGGGGAGCTTTCATGACCTCCCATCGAAGCTGAGAAACAGTATCAGGATGGAAAAAAAAGCGAGGCAGGGGCCCCCTTATCAAGCAAAACCCTTTTGTTGGGATTTGGGCCCGCCATTGTGTTTTTGCAGTTGTCTGGGACGGTTATAGGAAATGAATCAGCCCCCGGTATACTGGGCCAGGTTTCACATGCCCTAGAGGAGTGGGGGGAGAAAAAGCTGTCTTAAATTCAACTCGGTCCTAAATGATGCTTTTATTCCAAAAATTTGGGGTTTTGTTCTGCCACAGATTGCAGTTGCTTTTGCAATTTTTGGGCGCTCACTTCATCGTCGGGCGACATTTTGGGACAGTGTGCTGCCAGGGGGGGGCAAAAATTTTTTTTTACTGCCGTGAGTCTCAAACCATTAATGTGATGTTTTTGGCTCAGTGTAGGGTTTCCCCCCCGACGGGTTTTAGCGAACTTCTGTCTTTTTGATTTATGGCGAACCCCAAGTTGCAGCAGGCTACCCGGGAAAAATTGTCGAAACTGGATTGAAAAGCGTTTTTTTAAAGTCGATGTTTACTTTCCTTCACGAAGGCGCTAGTTTGCATTGCAGAGAAAAAATCCGGGGAAATTTTTTGCCAAAACACAGCCTTTTCTTTACGCCATTTGAACAGGGAATGGGGGTTTTTTTCTCTTCTTTTCCTGGGTTTGGGCCCCGGGGGTTTCCCCCAAGGAATTTCGCACCACAGAGATGAATTTTTTTGGGGGCCTACTTTTGGGGGAAAATTTTTTTTTTTTTTTTTTTTTTTTTTTTTCTGTCCCAAAATTTTGCGCCCCCCCCAGGGGGCAGTGCACCCACGGCCCCCCATTCCGACACCCCGTCCCCCCGCCATTTCCCGGGGCGGCCCCCCCCGCAGCCCCGGAAAGGGGAATCCCAGGAGATCAATATAAAGGGGCCCTAAAAAGGCAACCCCCCCGGGGGGGACACTGCATGCTGCCAGTCACATGGTGGTGTTCGGGGGGCGCCGTTTGATCTAACATACGCGGGAACCCCCCACTTACTAAGCCCCGTACTGACGACAAAAATTTTTCAAGTCGCGGAGGCGTGGTGAGCTCTCCCTCCGGAGGGCGCCACACGTCCGTCCAACGACACCCCTTTTTGGACCCCCCGATCCCGGGTTTGCCCCCGGGGGGGAAAACCAAAAACCAAAGCCACAGACGGGGAGGGGACATTGAAATTGAAGACCATGAGAGCGGGGCATAAAGGGGCACAGAATTTGAGACTTTTTTTTTTTAATGCTGATCGATAAAATGAGGTGATTAAGTGTTTCTACGGTTTTCCCTTTTTGGGTTTGGGAGACTAAAAAAAAGGGGGCTGTCTCTACCTTCCTTTCATAATAACCCCGGCGTCAGGGGGGCCCCCGAGAGATACGGCACCTGCGTGTTGGTCGGGAAAATTTTTGAGCAATACTCTCGAAACGCATCCATTAAGGGGAAAAAAAAAACGACTTTTGGGGGCCCGGGTTTTTCCCAGCGGGGCCGCAGCAAACTCAACTCGGGGGTGGGAAAAACCCGGGCGGGGCAAAAAAAACCCCAGACTCTAAAAGGGATTCAAACCCCCCACCTCCCAGCCGGGGGTCCGCGACGCAAAAACCCCTTCACCCGGCCGGCTGGGTTTGGGGTTATGATTTTTTCCCCGGGCCCTCTCTACGAAAAAAAAAAAAGGGGGCCTTTGGGGTCAGCGACATGGGGGGGAGAACGGGTTGGCATTTTTTTCCCCTAAATTTTAATCTGGGGCTTTTCTAGCAGAAAAACAAGATCTATTTTTCCCCTCTGTCTTTCCGGAAGCCGCATGGCTCTTTGGCAAAAGCTCTTGTTTAAAAGGTTTTTTGTTTGGCGGTCAGCAGAATTGGCAAGTATCTTGCCTGGGGAAAAAAGAGGGGGCCCCCTCGGTGGTTGTCACAACCCTGGATGTTCCGTTTGGCTTTTACAAAGAAAATACATGCATCTTTGAGTCCCTGGGGGTCATCTCCTGTTCCTCACAAAAGGGAAAAAAAAAAACGCGATAACGTTTTTTTCAGAAGTGTGCCATTTTTTTTAAAAAAATCAGGTATGGAGTCTGAGCCAAGGTTTTGCCAAAGGACAGCAAAATTTTTCGCTTTTGGTTTTCCAAAACGGTGGGGGGTTTTATTCTTTTTTTCGTTTATGGGCACTTGGGGGGGCGGGGCGATGACTTTTTCATTGAATATGACGGGGGGTTTGGTACGCTGTTAAAATGTTCTTCCGGCCCTTCTAAGATCTTTTTTTTCCCCGTGATCAATTGTTTCCATCAGCACTGAGCAGAGAGGATGATCCTCATAAAAAGGGTTTTATAAAAATTTTTTCTTAGGCGTCATGTAAAGCATGTCGCATATCTTTAATCTTTTTAGCTTTGTTGTCGGCTGTCAAAAATCTTTTTTGTTTCTCTTGAAATGGTCTGGGGGTGTTGCGAATGCATCTTTTTTTTTGGGGGGGGACCTGGTGTCATTTTTGGGGGGCTTTGTGTAGAAAGTTCTTTTATTCTTTGCTGTGGGGTCATCACTGTTCCATCAACCAGTCCTTGGTTTTCTTTTGGGGGGGTGATCCCAGGGTCTTTTTAGCAGTTCGTGGACCAGTTCTCTGAAAAGGGGGGGCCCCCTTGGGTTTTCCCCATTCTGTTGTTGGGGAAAAAGGGGGATTCCAAAAAACTTCCAGGGCTGTCGATAAAAAACCCGCTTGGGGGTTTTTCGTTTTTTTTAGCTTTGGGGACATTGAGCCGTCTTGGGGCCCTTGCCCCTTTTTGGGGGGGTTTTCCCCTTTGGGTTGGTCCGGATGTTAAAAAACGACAATACAAGCAAAAAATTTCAAATTTATAAATGCAATACAATACAAAACAATACAAAAAAAAATGACCGACCGGTAAAAGTGTTTTACCATAACGTAATACAAACTACAAAAAAAAAACAAAAAAATATGAAATGGCCGATGGGGGGAAAAATTTTTTTTTCCCCCAAAAATTTAAAACAAAACGATAAAACACAAAAAATACAAATTTTAAAAACAATACAATATGAAAGGGGTGACTGGTAAATTTTTACTGACCAAAAACCAACACAAAACAATACAATTCAACCCCAAACAATATGAAAGGGGCCCCCACTGGTAAATGTGACTGACCATAATAAAAAACAAAAAAAATAAAAATTAAAAACCCAAAAAATATGAAAGGGCCCCACTGGTAAAGGGATGATCATAACGCAATACAATATAACCTAATAAAATTTCAATGAAAAACAAAAAAAATACAGCACAGATAAACGCGCAACACCTGCAAAAACCAATGAACGATTTTTTTCATTTTCTTTTTTTTTCGTTTTTTTTTTTTTTACCATTTCCCTTCAACCTTTTCCATTTGGGGTTTTCCCCCGCTTGTGAAGATTTTTTTTCATTACCTCCTCCTGTGTCCTGGTTGGCTTTGGGCTTTTTATTTGGGGGGAAAATGGGGAAAAACGAGAAAAGAAACACACGAGTGGTGAAAACGCAAAATTAGCTTTTGATTTACATGCAAACGTATACGCCAAAAACACAACACAAAAACACACAAACACAAAAAACACACACCCCCCAAAAAACCCAAAAACACACACAAAATTTTACACGCACGTGCCGCACCCCACGCCAAAAGGAGGGAGAGAGAGAGGAGAGAGAGAGAGAGAGAGAGAGAGGAGAGGGGAAAAAGAGATGAGAGAGAGGGAAAAAACCCCCTGGGAAGGAGGGGTAGATACAGAAAGAAATCATTTTTTTCCCCCTGGGGAAAAACCTTACATTTGAAGTGGTGTGTGTGTGTGTGTTGTTTTGGGGTGTTTTGTGTGTGTGGTTTTGGGTGGTTGGGGTGTGTGTTTTTGCATGCATTAGAAAGGGGGGAAGACAAGGGGATCTCACCCTCCAGTGGGGGGGTTTTTTTAATTTAACAGAGATAATGGACCCAAAAAAACCCAGGGCCCTTTGGGGCCCCCAAATTTAAGTCTAATGGGGGTTTTCTTCAGGA
>JAMYXO010005072.1:10000-16172 GCA_033310375.1 Conus canariensis | reverse complement strand
GGGCAGATTAGGTCAAAGACGGGGTCTGGGCGAAGAAGCAAAAACGAGGCGGTACAGAAGACAAGAAGACTTCTACGTCGAAGAAGAGTTCCCAGAGACGACTATGGAAACCCAGTCTTGGAACCTGGTGCCAGACAGCCCAAAGCGTCACCATCACTCAGAGCATTTCCTGCGTTTCACCACACAGAGTTTCTTCTATTTCAGTAGTATTCAGCACAAATTAGCACCAGTGCTGTTGCTTGTGCTGCCCACTTAGGCCACCTACTCTCTAATAAGCCATCGTCTTCGCCCCATTCCCCCACCGCTCATACCTTTCCTCCCCAATTCTTCCCTCTCCCCTTCCGCTCAACTACCGTTTCTGACCAGCGCTCTTCATTTAGTGAACGAGAATCCCCCGTCCTTGTTGAGTACAAACAGCATAACCTCGACAGCCACTGAACCATTCAATTCAAGTGAAGTATGGGTCCTTTGGCTATTAGATATTCGCTTTTTTTTAAACTGCCTTTTCTAAAATGCTGATATCATAACCTTATGACACCAGGAAAACCTCCAAGCCTCTTTTAGTGCAATAAGATGTGTCACAACAGGAGAGAGAGAGAGAAGAGAGAGAGAGAGAGAGAGAGAGAGAGAGAGAGACAGACAGACAGACAGAGAGACAGAGAGACAGAGAGAGAGACAGAAAGACAGACAGACAGACAGAGAAAGAGAGAGACAGAGGAGAGAGGAGAGACGAGAGAGAGAGAGGGAGAGAGAGAGAGAGAGAGAGAGAGACAGACAGACAGACAGACAGACAGACAGAAACGGAGAAAGACAGAGAGAGACAGAAAACAAAGAGACGGGATCAAAAAACACAGGACAAACTGGATTTTCGTGGACAGGTCAACCATGAGATAGAAACCGCCAGATAGCGAGAAATGATGTGAAAATATCTCGACACTCTAATCTGACACTATGAAATGTTATTAAGAACTGTCAAATGGAGCCTTTTTCCCCTGTGCATGGTTATTTTCTTTCACGCTCTTGAGCCACACACGGTCCGTCCCATTGAGGCTTTGCTGTCTCATCCTCTGCCGTGGCTTCTTCACGGCATCACTTCCATGGGCTCACTTCTACACCCTCAAAAACACAGCCGCAGGCTGCACAGCCAAAAGGTAAATGCACCAAGACCTTGCTTAATTAAAAAGTCGAGTATTTAAAGAGTGCGCGCCATTAGATTGTTTTGAGGATATTTTTTTGTGTCTGAAAGTCGAGTTGATTCTCCTCGTTTTCGGTCATATGGCCATTAATTAAGATACAAGCCAGTGATACTAAGCATACAGACTAAAATCAAAGGAATGGGACTATTTCTAGGGAGACCATTTGGCGCAAAAGTAAGGTCACGGGTGAATGCAACAGGCCTGGAATATGATGTCAGCTAAGCGGAAGGTCATGTAGTTGAAGATTGTGAATGATGTCATCGGTGGATATAAAATGCAAGTGAAATGAGAAGTGGGGAAGTTGTTGTTTTGATAAATTATCAGTTTAATATCAAATGCTGGTTCAAAACTCAGGCTAGGCCTCAAAACGCTTACATGGATTATATAGTGATTCGGTGCCAGGTCCTAATTATGACGTGTGGCCATTGTTAAGCTCGTCCCGTCGCTGCCTCAGGGCCAGTAATCCACACAGAACAAGTCAAAGTCCGGTAACTCTACCAAAGGACAAACTGTACCTCTGGCTGGTCACTTCATAGTGTTCCGTGATGCCTGTATCAATCCAGGACAACGCCTACAGGACGACGAAGAACAGTTGAGGCATATGGTACAGCGTGACAGACCCCGCTCATCCCCATCCCTTCCCCTCTCTTTGCTTCTTTGTACAACCTCTATCACATCCCCCCCCCCCCCCCCGCCCCGACGATCCCAGCCCGCCTCCTGGTGGGTGTCAAACATCTCTCCAAATGACCTTGCCCATGACCGTGCCGATACTGACGACCTGGACACAATGTCGCCATAGGCGTGGAGGTGGAAAGGATTTGGAACTGAGGTCATCACGTTAGCAGAACATGAAAGACAAAAAAAAAAATCTGATCTGAGATCCTCCCCACTGCACCCCCCAACCCCCCACCCTCCCACACACACTTACACCCACTCGCTTTTTTTGTGATCAAGGATGATGAGGGTGGTGACAATAATACTAAGGATTTCTGTTCTTGGATGATGCCAGTGACAGAGCTGTGTTCTGCACTTCCTTTCATGAATAATATCCCGGCGTCAATGACGCACGAGAGATGCCGTTACTTGCAGTGTTGATCAGGCAAATTATTGAGTACCATTGTCTTGGATACCCCACTTAGATGGATTCCAGACTTTCCATTTTCACAAGTCAACTCCTGGTAAGGACCCGACCAGCGCCGAAACATTCAGCAAACAAATGTTTCCAGCAGAAACTCGAAGCCGAGACCTCTAAGACAACATTTTAATGTTCAAAGGAAAATGGTGAGTTGAGTATTTTTTACAGGGACGATAACGAACAGGAAGAGTATGTAATGTCGGAACATGGCGGTAAGGTTCTGATGGATCCGAATACGAAGATACAATCTGAACAGACGCACACACACAAAAAAAAACACAAAAAACAACTAACCAATTAATATGAAACGACATCGCATTTCGAATGATAACTGGGGTCATTCAACATTAATGATGATGGTTAAAAAGAGGGGTTGGTTCGTTGCCCGCGTCTTTGTTATGTCCACGCACGTGCTCGAACAGCCGTATTACATATGCATACACTGTGGACACACATTTAGTGCATTTTTATCGAAAAGAACCCCCCCCTCCATCTCTCTCTCTCTCTCTCTCTCTCTCTCTCTCCTCTCTCTCTCTCTCTCTCTCTAGTTGCAAACACGCGCACAAATGCACAAACATAAACAAAATCTATAGGCGTGCTCTGACACTTGCATCTCACTGCACTCCACTACACTACTTTACATTACACACACTACACTACACTACACTACACTACACTACACTCACTCACTACACTCACTGCACTGCACTGCACTGCACTGCACTGCACTACACTACACCCACTGAATTGCACAAAACTACACCCCACCCACCCCACCCCACCCCACCCCACCCCACCCCACCCCACCCCACCCCACCCCACCCCACCCCACCCCCCCCCACCCCACCCCACCCCACCACACCCCCACACCCACACCACACCAACAACCACACCACAACACACCACACCACACCACACCACAACTACACACACTACAACTACACCCACGTTAACACTGCTCTCCACTGCACTGCACTGCACTGCACTGCACTGCACTGCACTGCAACTGCACTACACTACACTACTATACTCTACACTACACTACACTACTCTACACTACTCTACACTACACCTCTCCACTCCACTCCACTCCACTCCACCCACTCCACCCCACTCCACTCCACTCCATTCCACTCCACTCCACTCCACTCCACTCCACTCCACCCCACCCCCACCCCACCCCACTCCAACCCCCACCCCCACCCCACCCCACCCCACCCCACTTCCACTCCACTCCACCACTTTACAACTCCACTCCACTCTACTCCACTCCACTCCACCCCACTCCACTCCACTCCACTCCACTCCACTACATCACGTTCACAGCTCTCCACTCCCTCCACTCCACTCCACTACACCACGTTACACAGCTCTCCACTCCACTCCACTCCACTCCACTCCACCACGTTACACAGCTCTCCACTCCACTCCACTCCACTCCACTCCACTGCACTCCACTCCACCCCCACCCCACCCCACACCACCTCACTCCACTCCACTCCACTCCACTCCACTCCACTCCACTCCACTCCACTACACCACCGTTACACAGCTCTCCACTCCACTCCACTCCACTCCACTCCACCCGTTACACAGCTCTCTTCTCCACTCCACTCCACTCCACTCCACTACACCACGTTACACAGCTCTCCACTCCACCTCCACTCCACTCCACCACGTTACACAGCTCTCCACTCCACTCCACTCCACTCCACTCCACTCCACTCCACTCCACTCCACTCCACTCCACTCCACTCCACTCCACTACACACGTTACACCAGCTCTCCACTCCACTCCACTCCACTCCACTCCCACTCCACTCCACTCCACTACACCACGTTACACAGCTCTCCAACCACTCCACTCCACTCCACCACGTTACACAGCTCTCCACTCCACTCCACTCCACTCCACTCCCACTCCACTCCACCCACTCCACCACATTACCAGCTCTCCACTCACCCCCACTCCACCATGTTACACAGCTCTCCACTCCACTGCACTCCACTCCACTCCACTCCACTACACCACGTTTACACAGCTCTCCACTCCACTCCACTGCACTCTGCACTGCACTGCACTGCACTGCACTGCACCTGCACTGCACTGCACTCCACTGCACTCCACTCCACTCCAACTCCACTCCACTCCACTCCATCACCCCCACACCACCACCATACCACACCACACACACCCACACCAACACCACACCAAACTACACACACTACACTACTCTACACGACTCTAACACCACACAATACTCACTGCACTGGCTGCAATGCACGACACACACTAAACTACACTACGTGACACAACACTACGTGACACAACACTAACGTGACACAACACTACGTGACACAAACACTACGTGACACAACACTACGCAACACTCCACTCTACTGCGTTCCAATGCATTTCACCCCACTCCAGTACACTCCACACCTTTGCATTGCACTACACTACACTACACCACCCTTACACTGCACCACAGTGAAGTGCACTACACTAATTCAACTACACTATGGTGCACTGCACTGCACTGCACTGCACTGCACTCCCCTACACTACACAACACACTACACTACACTACCTACACTACACTACACTACACTACACACACTACACTACACCACCCTAAACTGCACCACAGTGAAGTGCCTACACTAACATCACTACACTATGGTGCAATGCACAAGACTGCACTGCACCGCACTGCACCGCACCGCACCGCACCGCACTGCACTCCCCCCTCCCCTCCCCCCCCTCCCCTCCCCTCCCCCTACGCTACACTACACTACACTACACTACACTACACTACACTACACTACACTACACTACACTATGCCACACATAAACACTGTGCTTCGCTACTCTATTCTACAGTACAGTACAGTGCAGTGCAGTACACTACAGTACACCACATTACACTACACTACACTACACTACACTACACTACACTACACTGCACTACACTACACTACGCTACACTACATTATGCCACACAATACAGCACAACGTTTCGCTACATTACACACACTACACTACACACACTACGCCACACTACCACACACTACACTACACTACACTACACTACACTACACTACACACTACACGGCACGGCACTACACTACACTAACTACACTACACTACACTACACTACACTACACTACACTACACTACACTACACTAATGCCACACTACACGCACTGCACTTCACTACACTATTCTTCCTACACTGCACTACACTGCACTACAACCACACTACACTACACCACACTACACTACACTAACCTACACTACACTACACTACACTACACTACACTACACTGCACTTCACTACACTATTCTTCCCTACAACTGCACTACACTGCACTGCACTACACTACACTACACTACACTACACTACACTACACTACACTACACTACACTACACTACACTACACTACACATACACTACCCGGCACTGCACTTCACTACACTATTTTTTCCTACACTACACTACACTAACACACTACACTACCACAATACACTACCCGGCACTGCACTTCACTACACTATTCTTCCCTACACTGCACTACACTAATACTACACTACACACACATACACTACCCGGCACTGCACTTCACTACACTATTCTTCCCTACACTGCACTACACACACTACACTACACTACACTTACACTACCCGCACTGCACTTCACTACACTAATTCTTCCCTACACGCACTACACTACACTACACTACACTACACTAACACTACCCGGCCACTGCACTTCACTACACTATTCTTCCCTTACACTAACACTACACTACACTACACTACACTACCACTATACTACAC